>JASJUZ010000291.1:0-27754 GCA_037159825.1 Tupiocoris notatus
TCGAGACCAGCTTTTACACGATGATGAAAAAGAAAACCTTTCAGTGAAATTAGTCACGCTTGTTTCCAATGAAAACCTGACTAACTCGCAGCCTCCCGATGAATGGTAACGTGGTTGGCGAGGTATTCTTTGGAATCGGCTGAGATGGGTAGATAAAATTTAATACCTTTAGGTGGCGTTTAACTCCCAAAGCCTTTAAGCCTTTTGCTAGAAAAAACTTCATAATTTGCGTACAAAAAGTGTTCTTCTTTATTAAATTAACGCATTGCAATATTTTTAACCAATACGTGATTTGATGATACTTGCTAGGATAGCAACTAGTTACTGGCGGTGGGCTAGAGCCCAGAATCATACGACTGAGATTCAAAATAAATACCAGAAAGAATTTTAAAAAGAATTAATAGAAAAAGTCATGAAAAATAAAATCGGAACTTTATAAATTAACAAAGAAAATTTTACCTACGAAGTAACTTAATTTATTCAATAGTTGTATTTTTTGTTGACACGTTTCGTAAGTCATACATACCTTGCAGCTAAAAATCGAGCTTGAAATACAACCCAGATCATGTAGCTTAATATTATTACCTGAATGTGTTTGTGTGTTGCAATTAACGTCGTTTCGGACAAAAGTGAATTCGATTAAAATCCATGTTAAGAAAATTTCCGCGAGTTCAATAGAAACTTGTGTTCTTAAGGCAGTTACAAAGCTAATCCTAAAAACAGATAAATGGGGCAAAGATAGATGGGATAAATTCTATCGCGGTAGATCAAGTAGAAAAGAATGATGCGCTAAGATATTTGAGCGTCTAAAGAGCATTTTTCTATGATGAGTTAACATTGAAGATGTTCAGTGGACGTTTCAAGCTATTAGCGTTATCAGGTCATTCAGCTCAAACCCATTAGGTAGAGGCACTCGTTTAAATGGAACATCACGCAAAGAATTTAAACGGATCCGATGTATCTAATAATAAAGGACGATTACTTTTGTCCTGCTCTATAGATCATCGTTTAAGACTATTCGACGTCCGGCTAGAACATCCGTCAAATGATGGACTTCTACGGATCTGAACAATTAAATGGGCGACTACCTGCGAGAACACGATTCGCCTATAGGAAATTAACAACGACCCAAAGACAAAGAAAATGTGAACGCATCTGTGAGGGGAAAATTGCGTTTGCGTGCGAGCGGGTACCACTACTGCCCAAGAAAAAATGGTCGACCTAAGTCAAAATGAGTTGAGGAGTCATCTCACTTTACTAGTTCTGGACCCGTGTTCACCTGAGCCATATCGCCGCCTTAACACCAAAAATGGACTGACTTGAGTCACGCTCTTTTATCCACGTCATCTCCATATCTCTCGTTTTTTGTTCCAAACATGAGAAGAGAACGTTTTAGTGCCTACGTAGAGTAGGCTGCTAAGTATGAAATAAAATGAAGATAGTAAAACCACACAATGGCTGGTGGTCCGTGATAGGCATTTATCTTGACGCGTTGCAACTTCATTTGCCTGCTAGAAGTATTATTATTCTGCGACTGATAAACCTCTTCTATCCAACAATTTTGCGTCGAGGGAGAAATTGTGAAAGGAAGGCATAATTATGTCACGCTGCACTGAACCAAATTCCGAAGGAGGGCCGGCATAGTTTTCACGAACGACTGTGATGAATAAACTTTATACGTGTGATTTTGAGTTTGAAAAAACCGAAATCGAGCCGTGGAAAACAGGTTGTAACCGTTGTCGAAGTTGAAACGGTCGAGAAAGAAAGGATTGAAAAACTAGAACGGAGGCATTCTTGAAGGAAAACCGAAGACCGACATTGATGAAAGTATGTTATGTTTTCATGCGTTAATACTGATTATGTGGAGCATCTTCTTCACTCTATTGTTGAATGACCAAAAGCCGTGACCCGATTGGACACGCCTACGCGTTATCAGTACTAGGTTTTCACCAGTGACTAACACAGTTCGTCACAGTCGGTTCCTATGCTCAGCTGCGCAGGAAAATATCTTCTCAACGTATCAAAGCGTGAAAATCAAGCGTCGACAACGACCGTACAAAGGTGTAGCTTTATTATTAAATGTTCTTGGACCAAGAGCACCTGCTCATCCGCTAATAATAAGCTATTGAAGGCAACAAAAGTTAGTTGATGCTGTAGAGTATACTATAAGGGAAGAAGAGTATTCACCATAATGTGTAATTCAAATATTTTCGGAAAGAGGTGGGGAACGATCGGAAACAGCCAAAAGGCAAAAAGCAGCAAATGAATGAACAGGGGTTTATTATTCCTTTCCTTCAATCAGGATTTGAAAATACCATGCTCATGTTATGGTAACTTACCAAAACTCTTGTGAAATGTTCATCCAACATATCCTAAGCACAAATCGTAATTTAAAGTTTTTTTTTTTTTCTCTTTTCTTTTATGACTAGAGTCAGTTACGTGAGTGTCTCCGTCTGTCTTTGGTCACAGTGACAAATATTGCCATATCTCCCGGAAAAAATTCTTGAAATTTCATTAAATATTTTCAGAAATTGTTCTCCCAGTGCAAATGAGACGACGTGATCGAAATTTCAACACTTAACAGACACTGCTTTCGAGGTGAAAGAATTAAAACATAATTCAATACTTTAGATAGGTCAAAACCTTGAAATGTTCTTCATGACAAGCAGATTGCCAGATGATTTGATTTTTATCTTTGGCTCGCACACCGTGTGGTATCTCGATGTTATAAGCTTTTGTTGTGGGGATATACTGGCTTTAAAAATCAATATATTTGAACGCCGGGGGATTTTAAACGTTTGTAACGATCGGTGACGAGTAACGAGTTTCTTGATTTTCAAATTGGTTATACCTGTTACCGACTCAAACATCTATGCGCACCACTGGTTTTTATCTTGCATATCTTCTTGTTCTCCTATATTTTCTTCTTATAGAGGGAAGAAAATATAAATGGTGAACAAAGAGAGTAGGTCGCACTTATTCTCTACACCCGAAAACGATAATTTTCAAAATAAACTAGCAAGAACTAGCTGGTGCTTAAACCGGGGTAAGCTATGAAAAAGTCTTCATAACATTGTTAGGTCTTCACATTATTTGGTCCGTCAGATGAAACCTAACATTAATAACTATCATATGCACTGGAGAGGCTTGAAGCATTTTTATCGAACGACCAACGAGAGGACCGTCCCATCGAAAAGAATTTTCTCTCATGTCTGACCAACTATACCGGCTCTAATTGATAGAAACAAACTACATCTATAAAAAGATCAAAGCCACGACGAATCATTGTTCGAGTCGTTTTCGGTGTTCAAAGATAGCCCGCCCGCTTCTTTACAGTGACATGAGCACACAAAATGCTTTCATGAGAGGAGCATCAGTCCAGTTGCCTCATTTGAATTTTGAAATATCTAGATTATAAGCCGAACCAATAACACGAAGTGAATTTCGGACCCATCAAGGATCTGGTAAAGAAAAGACAGGTCAAGAAAGGGGAAAGATTGAGTGTCGACGACTGTATCAAACATTTATCCACGACAGGAATAAACATGTCCTGAGAGGCTTTTAATCCTTTGTAGTGAGCTCTCACGGACCGATAAACTCGAAAACTTCGGTCTAAATTCAATCGGATTAGACCAGCTTGACGCTCCATCGCGACTTCTACAGCCTGCGCCAAGAGGTCACCCTTCTTTATTTTAAATCATTTTTTCCCCTGACCAACTTATCCAAACTGACGTGGCGGACCATACAAGTGAACAGGGACAACGAGTTAACTACATAATTAATCGTGTGTCCAACTTCCACCGATATTCAGTCTTCCTAGCATTTCGACCCGCCCAAAAAGAGGCGTCGCTTTTGATGATTGCAAAGCGTACGAATCGTGCGCTGTGTGTTTTTTTTTTTTTTAATCATTATTCAATAACAATTCAACGTAACTGCCTCGTGCAAAAACAAAATAATGAATAAAAAATAAACCCACATTGGAAAACTGTTTCTCTCTTTTTTTCATTTTTATTTTAAAGCACTTTGTTTTACTGTTAGCATTGTTTTGAAGAACAATTGGATCGACAAAGTCAACGTTTTTTGACAAAAAATGATTATTGGGGAGGGAAAACGCAATATTTTGTCAAAAGTCAGGTATTTTTTATCATACGATCCTCGACTCATGAATCGAATGAAAACTGTGAGTTATGGACGAATGCTTGAACGGTTTCGTCAATTCTTGAATGCCTACTGTCAATAGCGTCCCGCACGAAATTCACGACTGATTGAACAGTTTACTTGGACATAAAATCGTGAGATTGCAGAATAATCCTTCGTTCTTTCTTGTGCTCAGATGATGCGTAGAAAAGCGAAAGAACACCACTATTAAATGAGTGCCAGGAGAACGGAAGATGATAAACTCCATCGTAATGATTCCTCTCACTTGTCAACTCGAAACAGTAAAAACGCGCTCAAGCTTTCAGCAATCTCACTAAGTTATTGTAGTCCGAGTCTTCAACAGAGGGTACATACCTTCCTAGGATAGTAGCATTGAATTAAGGGATAATTTGAAAACAAAAAGAACAAATAGAGTGAATATCCATCAGTAGAAAATGTATTACGATTCTTTTATAACTCAAAGTCTAAGGTGGTCAATCCGAATATTCAGAATAACAAGATTAACATAGATAGGACAAGCTTTTAACTTATGTATACGTAGTAAATGGAAGTATTGTGGTCGTCTGAAAAATTCGAATTTGAAACCGAGGTCCTTCTAGAAGAAACTTTCATGTACTATACTCAGAATTTTTTTATACAACACTGTAGATTGTATATAGCCAGCGGGATGCGCTCAGAGGCCGGTCATGTGAGAGTATTTAGTCGAAAACGGAATGCGGACGGCGTCTTGGGAATCTCATCAAATTCGTCATTTTCAAGGTAAGTTTTCAATAATTTTTCTTCATTATTTTGGTTCCATACTTTTTCCTAGTTACATAAGTTATTCAGAAACACGCTGAAGCAGTTACTTTGAAGAAATAACCCGATGAGGATTCATGAGATCGAAATTTCTACGTGTATCTTCAAAGATACAGTGCCAAGATTGCTGTAAAAAGTGGCTTTCATTCTAGACGAGCATCCTTTAGGCCGGTTTTTCAAATTTCTCAGCGTGATATTATAATTATAAATTATTCGTCCGAGAACTTTATTTTACATATTTATGTATACATATTTTTTTTAGATGTACAAAGGCGCACGGACTCGTTCTGAGTTCATGCTCACCTTGCTCCCAAGGCGCAGCTCCCCAGTAAACGAACCTGATCCTGCTGATATACCAGAGGAAGATGAACAGTTTTTCGACAATCTAACGGACGAACAGTTGTATGCAGAATTAAATACAACGTTAGCGGATTTGATTTGTGTCGATAATGATGATAGTATCCCAGATGACGTTGATATAGCAGTGGTGGAATCAACAAGTGATCATGATGACGAGAATGAGCCCTTGCCTGGATTTTACAACGTCGATGACATCCCAGCAGATCCATCTCCTCCAGAACGGATCCCAACAGGCGTGGAGGAAACCGAAGGATGGTCATGAAACGGCGAGTGAAACTGATAAAAAAACGCTGCGATAAAACGCTCTTTACCGTGATAAAAAAACAAATAAATAAGACTGGTGATAAAAATGTTGATACTTGTGACCTCAATTGAGTCAGAGTTAAAGAATTGTGACCTTAGCTAGTGCTATAAATCAAAATAAAAATTAAGCCATCCATTTTATTCGCCCCCATTAAGGCCTAAATGCTCGTGAAACCCGTGAGACGCGGACAACAATGATACAAAAGAAAGTTTACTTAGCTGACTCGAATTTTTACAGTATCGAGGAGTTAGTCGAGAGCAAACATGCGTCCAGCCGCGGCCAGACCTAAATACACCTCCTACTGTATAATGTCTCTTCGTGGTCCCTTTTCTATACCTCATTCATCCAATATAGAGAGCAAATATTGTCTTCTTCATCCCACTTCCCAAATAGTCGAGGGAAATTCCAAGATCGCTCGTTTCGACTTCACAGACGACAAAAAGTAATGTCTCGACCATCTCAAGTTTCTCTAGTTGGGGTGAAAAGTATTTAATCGACTATGGCTACGACCATATTTTGAGAGAAGTCGAATTTTGGGGACTTAGAGGGCCAGGAATTCATCTCTGAATTCAGAATCCAGCTCGAATTTGAATGGTATCGCTAGGAAGGTATTTCGATGGTCTGCCATTGCAGTCATTCTAATCTATGAGCTCCACATAATTTTTTACCTCATCAATTAAACATACAAGTGCAGAACTTAACCAAGCGCGATTTTTGGTCGATGGACTAGGCATAGTAGTGAGGTAGATGAGTAAATTCGAAGAACCAAGGAACAAGTTATTCAATCAATTAATTTTACATGCATTACCTAACACATATTCAATTACAGTATTATACCTAAATTTAATTTAATTGCTCTATTATCTACAAATTAATTTAATTTCATTACATTGACGTTATTGTCAATTTGTATTAATGTTAATCAATTACATTAATGGAATTTATTAACTATGGAACCACATTCGTTATGCTGTTTCTCTCAACAGCGAGGTTTGTCGGAGCTCGAACTGTCCAAAGCTTCTTCCTCTAATTTTCGCATAGCATCAATCACCACCGTATTTGATAATGGAGCTTTATTAACCTGATTTCTGCGGGGTATACGAAGCGTCATCGCTAGAAAATTTTCTGATTTCGAATAAGTTTTAATCGTTTGCACGCAATACTGGATGGATAACCTCTCAATGTATAAATAAAGGAACTGAATGACTCCAAATCAAAGATGAACCCAATGATAAATAAAAAGACATTGATGCCACCCTCTAAAAAAAAAAAATTTGCCAACCAAATTTACGCAATGAAAAACTTGAAACAGTTTGAAGGTTCGAACTGCCGTCCAAAGTAGAAAAGCAGTAACTCGATCTTTCGCATTTTGACTTTTTGGTGTCGTTGGATTCGTTAGGTCAATCTCTATCATTTGCAATGGCGAAAACGAGGTTTTTATGAAAATAAAATGGTGTTAATGAAGAAAATAGGTAAGCTGCTTTTCAATAATGGTGGGTCATACAAGGACAAAAGGCAGTTTCGCATTGTGCAGTTTAAAAAAGCAGTAAACCGGGACAAGCTGTGTCTTTCCGTTGCACAGGGCATGACAATCGGACGAAACCTGTAACAGTAAAGTAAGGCTGATAGACTGCGTTTTTCTGTTGTACTCCAATGCGAAAAGGTGCACCTTTGGAATGCAGCGCTTCAAGCGCTGTCTTTTACCGCTGTTTTGATCAGTTGTTTCATCTTCTGCAAACTGCTTTCATCCGTTGCACCACGAGTACATTTTGGAATGCACTGTCGCACAGTTTTTATCGTTATTCTAGCTTAATTATTCTAGCTCATCGAATAACGAACCAATAGCTGTCATTTTGCGAGCAGGTATATCTAGCAGAGACAAGAAGGACTTATTTAGCGTTATGTTGCCAATTTCTTGGGATCTATCTTCTGACAGCAAGAAAAATGTCATTAGTAACGAAGTAGTTTTCAAGTAGATAGGTACTCCTATATTTATTTATAATAGGAGCAATGTACTCGAGAACTACTTCATTACCTTTGTTGCTATTTTTTCTACCGACTAATGTTACATTAAATGTAACAAATTTTGTTCAATCCTTACTTTTTTTAGTGAAAATTTTGACCTCGTGCCACGAACAGACTGAACAATTAGTTACCTTAAAAAATACGTGTTTGTATGGTTACGTACCTACTGATATAGACTTATTACCTACCTGCCTAGTTTTTCCATTTTAGTTTTTTTTTCTCAATAAACTTGTCACTCTGTCATTTACGAATCTCTTCTAAATTTATTGTTTTCAGTTGAATCGGGAAGGTTGCGTACACCCATGTTTGGGACTACCTGATAAAATAAAGAAAAACTATATTTTATTATTATTAACCGACTTCAAAAAGAGGAGGTTAATCAATAACGATAGAACCTAATTAGTACATAATATACAGTTAGTATAGAAAATAGTTTTTCCTTTGTCCTGGTATGTCATTATTTTGATCCTCACAAAGCTGAACAACAGTAACTATAGCATGCAATGAAGAAAAAAACAGTAAGCAACATACTGTAGTAGGAAAATGTGCGGTAGCACAACGGAGAAAGACAGTTTGCCAATAATGCAAGGGTGAAAAGCAGTTTTACCCCTATACTGTTGCAATGGGCATGGCGATTCAGAATGAATACAATGGTAAACCAGTGGTGTGCATAGATCACACAGTACTTCCATGTTTGAGTCGGTAACTGGTATAACCAATTATAAAATCGAGAAAATCGTACAAAGGCCGAAACGTGACCCAAGCGGTAAAGATCAGGCGTCATTCACTCGCCATTACAAATATTTAATACCTCTAGCGTCAAATGTATTGATTTTTGCACCCTGTAAAAAGCTCAACAGCGATAAACGGCGTAGGGCGGAAGTACAGTATGTGATCAAAACAAAACATGATCGTTGTTGGTCACATTTAAAGCAGAGACCTGAAAGTTACGAGAGCGCTAGAATAAAATAACTGAAATCGCGTTTAACGAGGAAGTACTGCATGTGACCCCGATAATAAAAATCAAGCGAAATTCAACTGTCATAAAGAAAAATTTAAAGTCTAAAGTATATTCACTCTTGTGGTCTATAAAAATCTCTAATGCAAAAAAACGGCATAAGGCGGAAGTACTGTGTGTTATCCAAACTATACAAAACAAGTTCTGTGAACGTGGTCAGAGATGGTCAAATATATAGCAAAGAGCCCCAAAAAGTACAGTAACTGAAAATGCGTTTTGCGAGGAAGTACTGCAGGTGACCCCAATAATAAAAAACAAGCAATATTCAGCTGTCATATAGAAAATTTAAAGTCTAATGTATATTCACTCTTGCGGTCTATTAAAATCTCAAAAGTTAAAAAATGGCATAAAGCGGAAGTACTGTGTGTTACCCAAACCATACAAAACAAGTTTTATGAACGACGTCAAAGTTGGTCATATTTATAGCAAAGAGACCCTAAAAGTACAATAACGCTTACTAAAATAACTGAAAATGGTTTTACGAGGAAGTACTGCAGGTGACCCCAATAGTAAAAATCAAGCAATATTAGGCTGTCATATAGGAAATTCAAAGTCTAATGTATATTCACTCTTGCGGTCTATTAAATCTCAAAAGTTAAAAAAAGGCATAATGCGGAAGTACTGTGTGTTATCCAAACGATGCAAAACAAGTTTTGTGAACGAGGTCAAAGTTGGTCATATTTAAAGCAAAGAGACCCAAAAAATACAATCAAAATAACTGAAAATGCGTTTTACGAGGAGGTACTGCATGTGACCCCAATAATAAAAATCAAGCGATATTCAACTGTGATATAGAAAAATTTTAAGTCCTCCAGCGTTCAAATATATTCATTTTTGTGGTCTATAAAAATGAAAATGTAGCAAATGTGCAAATAACGCGGATGTACTGCATGTGACCCATTTGATAAAAATCAGGCATTATTCAATCGCCAACCCCAACATTTTAAGACCTCAAACATTCAAATACATTGAGTTTTGCGGCCTGTAAAAATCAAAATACAAAACATGCACTTGTGAAATCGTGAAAAACTCTCATAACGGGGAGGCATTGTATGTGACCCACTATACAAAAAATCTAGTGTTTTCTGCTTGCCATAACCGACATTTCAAGCCCTCAAACGTAGAAAAATATTGACTCTCATAGCCTGTAAAAATCGAAACAGAAAAAACTTTGAACGCTTATATCTCGGAAGTACTGTGTGTAATTCAAAATCCGGAAAAACCTAATTTTGCACAATCACTGGGAAAACATTCCCTTAAAATTTCAAAGGGTTTCATCCATTTTTCAGGGAGATATGGCGATTTATGTCAGTTTGTGACCACAGACAGACGGACAGACGGACAGACGGACACACAGACACACAGACACACAGACACACAGACACACAGACACTTGTTCAGAAAGTGTTTCTGAGTATACTACTATGAAAATTTCTTCCATCAGGACCTCGGTTCCGAATTCGACTTTTTAGACGATCTCAATACTTCCATTTACTACGTAAACATGGAAGTAAAAACAGTTTGGTGGATTAAAAATAGTATTTTTATATTTTTTTGCATGTGACCTAAAAAAAATAAAATAAAGAAGTGGTAGGTAGCTAATTGGACCAAGAAAACTGATTTTCGATCCGTATTGAGGTTATTATATGGCACAAAACGCAAAACCTCAATTTTCTCAAAACTAGTTTCGGGACTTTCTGCTTTTCTACTTCGGACGGCAGCGAAGCCCAAGACATCTAGGCTATGATCTACGTTTAACTTCCTCAGGCCGTTTGAGAGGACCTGCATATTATTCGAACCCCTTCCATTATTCTACAATCAACCGCTCTTCTTTTACAGCTGAGCTTAGGTACTGCTTACGAAGTCCACCTGTCTTTTTCTCTTCATCTCCTCGGGAGACGATTGATTTTATTTATCCAGGACGGATAAAATCAACAAGTTGGAGAGGAGGCCATGACTTGCGGCCTCCAATCAAACGCATTGTACAGACTTGAGGCTCAGCACCGGACTACCCTTTCTACAAAAGGTTCTTCGAGCCGTGAGCTACAGGTACTTAACCCTTCGCTCGAACCTTAACTAGATTTCAGTTTAACATTCACTTTCTTTCCCCTGACTATTAGTGTGTACTGGTTTTATTTATCTTTTAATTTTTTACAAACCACGACGTTCATCAATATAGAGTTGACGTTTTTATTTTATTTATGTAAATGTTTTTCTACTTGAAAAACTTGCTTCATCTAAAATTTAGAAATTAGAAGATTTATTCTACTGATATTTGACGTAGAAATTACAATATTTCTGAACGAAAAAAAAACTATATTATAATACTGTTTCTTCCATACTTTATACTGCGATTTTAGCAAGCCTTCAAAGTCAATAATAGGTCAAAGTCTCAATGAGTGGCTGCTCATTGACTACAGTTAGGCAACGTCAATAATCGTAAATGAATGTACTATTTTACATTAGGTCACACACCGAACCTCCACGTTATGGGCTTTTTCACGATTTCACAAGTGCAAAGTTAGTATTTAGTTATTGAAAAAACGCAATGTTCATGAGCTCACGTTCGAGGTCTTAGAATGTTTGGGACGGCGATTGAAAAATGCCTGATTGTTATCAAGTGGTTCACATACATCCACACTATGCCGATCGGTAAAACCGAACTAATCCGGACGTGCCGGGCGTTCCGCCTGGAGGTTTTTAAATGTTTGCAACGAAGCATGAATGACACTTGAGGGCTGGTGACACATTTTTAGGTGTCGTTGGTGTGAAAATGATTTCATTTTACAAAACTTGGCTTGAAGCGTTAGGCTTTATCAACCTGATTCGTGCGTTTTTCAATCTTTCGGTCTCCTGGATAGTTTTTTTAATAATAGTTGTTGTCCTTTGTAAACTTTGTAAACTAACGTTGTGTTTCTTCATTTTGAAATTGGTTATACCTGTGACCGACTCAAACATGAAAGTATTAGGTGATCTCTATTTGAATTAGTTGTTGAATATTTTGAATAAGAACAACCACTCTGTTCGGAGTTTTAGAATCGAATGATTTTTTATTTTACAACCAACAACAAACTTAATTTGGTTGTTTAACTACTGTGATTTTTGGTCTAGGAGATCTGAAAAACAATAATGTAGGAGATATAACTTTGGTTAATCTCAACACTCTCCCACATTGGCAGCTTTTCGGTCTACACTTTTAAGACCAATTTCTTCTAAAATGGCCTTCATTCTTGGCCTAGCTAAAGGTTTTGTTAAAGCGTCGGCGAGCTGAAACTCCGTAGGGATTTTCACAACTTTCACTTCTCCGTTGTTCACGAGTTCCCTGATGAAGAAGTGGCGAACGCGAATGTGTTTGGTCCTTCTATGAAATTCGGGGTTTTCAGCAAGTCGTACAGCTGCTTCATTGTCAACTTGGAGTTCTGGAATAGCCTTGATGTCCACCAATTCCGTCAGAAATCTTTTGAGCCACAACATTTCTCTCCCTGCTTCGCTTGCTGCAACTATTTCTGCTTCCGTAGTTGATATGGAGACAGTTGCTTGAAGTTGGCTAAGCCAAGTGACAGCTCCCCCTGCATAAAGACAAATGACACCTGTAGTCGAACGCCCTGAGGCGTGGTCTCCAGCATGATCTGCATCACTGAAGCACTGCAGGATGCCTTTATTGTAATTCGGCTTGTATGTTATTCCCAGGCTCATCGTTCCTTTCAGATATCGAAAGATACGCTTGACCCGGACGACGTCAACGTTAGATGGGTTTTCCAAATTTCTGGATGCAACTCCAACAGCGTAGGCGATGTCTGGTCGTGTGGCAGTCATAACATACATCAGTGCACCAACTGCTTGACGATACGGAAAGTTGATCTGCTCTTTCTTCGAATCTTCTCCCCCTGACTTCATCGAGTCTTTGATGATAGGAGTCGGAGCTGGGCTGCAATCATACATGTTGAAACGCTGCAGAATTTTCTTGATGTAATTCTGCTGATTAATTGTAACTGACCCGTCCTGTTTTTGTTCAATTTCGATTCCGAGATAGAAGTTGGCGTCTTTCACTGTTACTTTGAACTCAGATTTTAGTTCGTTGATGAATTCTTGCAGATCATTAGGATCAGTAGTAGCCACTAATCCATCATCTACATACAGAGCCACTAAAATCATGTTTGATCCTCTTTTTCTAATGAAGAAACATGAATCGGCTTGGCTTCTCTTGAATCCTAAAGAATCCATGTAGCTTCCAAAGCGCTTATTCCAGCAGCGAGGTGCTTGTTTGAGTCCATAAAGACTGCGATGAAGTCGACAAACTTTATTCGAACCGTCGCTGTGACCTTCAGGTTGCTTGACGTAAATTTCCTCATCAACACATCCGTACAGGAAGGCAGTAGATACGTCGAACTGAGCTAGAGACATTCTTTCACTAGCTGCAACGCTGAGTAACGTTCGAATGGTGCCACTTTTGGCGACTGGGCTAAAGGTCTGGTCGAAGTCAATGTCTCTTTTCTGAGCAAAACCCTTTACGACTAACCTAGCCTTGTACTTGTCTATCGATCCATCGGCATTTGTCTTCACCTTGAATACCCACTTTGTTGGAATAGCTTTCTTTCCCGGGGGTAAATCTTGAAGAGACCACGTCTGGTTTTCCTTCAGAGAGTTGATTTCGCTCTTGATTGCTTTTATCCATTCTTCCCTATCCTCACTCCTCATTGCTTCAGCATATGTGGAAGGTTCGTGGAAAGATGAATATTCGGCAATACAGCAATATCTTTCTGGTGGTCTCAGCTTGGATCTATCTCTGAGATAATAGCCTCCAATCAATGGATTTTCAGGAGACTCTTCAGTGATTCTTGCAGCTGGATTGTCTGGGGCAGCTGGGTCTTGCAGCTGGGCCCATAACCTATTTGAATTAGTTGTTGAATATTTTGAATAAGAACAACCACTCTGTTCGGAGTTTTAGAATCGAATGATTTTTTATTTTACAACCAACAACAAACTTAATTTGGTTGTTTAACTACTGTGATTTTTGGTCTAGGAGATCTGAAAAACAATAATGTAGGAGATATAACTTTGGTTAATCTCAACAATCTCTGCACACCACTAGTTTTCTTCTCACCCTGTAATCTAGGATTTTCCTTTAATTTTCTCTTTGTTGTTCATCTCGCATATGAATATTGCTAACAAGACTGATTTGTGCCATTTGAGCTCAGTGACTGAACTTGGTGTGTATTCATTTGTTCATTTCCAACCAATGTAAAATCTGGTGGTAACTACAATAAGCCCTTAAATTTAAAAAATAAAAAAAATCACTAATAAGTTCTAGTTTGAAAACCCAAGAATTTCCAATTGAAACTTGCAGTAAGTAAGCGCTTCTCCAACTCACGTTTCAAAATATCGTCTAGGATAACGTGCGAATTTCAATGACCGAAGGAGAAGGTCGAATCAAAACTATTTTTAGCGTCGTATAGTAGCTATGTAAATACGCTTCTCGACTGTTCGAAGAGAGATGATCTATGATGAAATGAGGGGAAGGGGAATTCGAGCTACGGAGAAGGAGTTGGTGGGTGATATGTCAAGATTAGACAAACAAATATGTCTGGCAGGAAACGGGACAGGTCGCTGAGGACAAGGGGAACAGGAGACATCCTAAGCGAGAACCGAGAGCCGCCCATTTTACGGGCGCAAGGCTCACATCAACAGCGAAGAGGAAGTGGGAGGAGCTGCAGTTCGAGGTCCGAGGTGAGTCCTAGCAGTTTGGAAGGGTGTCCACGATAATGTTTATGGGCGAATAAGAATTAAGAAAATAAACTACCGTCGGATGTTGCGTCGGTTTCCATTGGAATTGATGGATGGCCATACATACGTAAAGTATGGACGTACCATACGTAAATAAATCAAACCACAAATGTAAAAAACGAGGATTTCACGCCGTTGCGTATTTCTGAAGATGACGGGTCTCACTTAAATGCAAAGTTAGCCTCTTAACGTTCCCCGTCTTGAACACCCTCATTTGCAAATGCAAAATAAGTACATTTTGATGAAGGGCGTTGGGAAATTCTAGGGAGTTTGTTCAATTCCTTTTCAATTGCGTCCAAACTGCGTGCTTAGGAAACTGACGAAACATACTACCTACATAACACATGTAGTTTTAGAAAAATTGTGCTGCACTTTGGTTCATGGCCTTGATAGATTGAAGAACTGGCCAAATTCTTCAAAACTAGTCGCTTGTTACAATAAATTGGTATAAACGCACGACAATATAACGGAGAGTATCCCACATAAGAAAAACGCTAAAACAACTTTTCTAGGGGTTGGGACGTCGGCATTGAGGTTTCAAAAACGGCGATGTTTTTAGGGGAAAGAGTATCGAGGTTTAACATCAATGTCTTCACTTCGTTGTATTTTTGACATAAAAGTATCATTCTCAATAAAAATAAATCTTCAATCTAACGAAATTTTTATATGGGCTTTAAGGCCCCTGACAGACGAGCGACCTGGGTTGCGCGACCTGGGTGGCGCGACCTAATCATCCAATCCATTCAATTGTGGACGGCACACCGGGTGTAGCGACGTACCGGCGACTTTTGAGTCGGGCGACCCGGTCGACCATTCGCGACTTGAGGGCGACCCGGTGGGTGGCGCCACCTGCTCGACCATGCTTGTCTTATCAGTCGGTCACACGTGGTCTTGCGACGCGGTCACCTCTCGCCTTCCAAACATGGAATCGCTAGATATCGCTGAAATCTATCTCTTCGACTTCCATATTTCAACTGGGCGGGGAACCGTGGGGAACGCGACCCAGGTCGCGAGTCGAGTCGCATAGCATCTGGGTGTCTCGACCTGGGTCGCGCCACCCAGGTCGCCTTGTCTGTCAGAGCCCTAAAGCTCGTTTTCCTTGCGAGTGAATCATCCGTGAGGTCAGGCAGTCAGTAAGAAAATTATAGAATTCATTATAGGTCCCAGAATCTTTCCTTTATTTCCCCCCAATTTCAGATTTTATTATGTTATGATTTATGATTTATTATGTTAACAGATTGAGTTAGCAGTTCTTTACTCATTTTTACTTGATGGGTGAATTCAATTTTTTTAAATGTTAAATTATATATGCTTTTAAATGTTATATTAATTTATGCTTCTTCACATCAATTTACTATCATGAAAATGTAATATTTTTAACGATTTGTCGTAGAAGAGTTTTAAAAAAGTATTATAATTATGTATGATATTTTTTGTCGATACATGTACAATACTACTACTATATATATCATGTTGTAGAGTTTCGACGAGTGAAATATCGAACATCGATGTTGAGGCTTCGATGTCCCAACTTCAGTCTACGTCATATTTTTTTATCCATAAAACAACCACCTTCTAATCTAATCTAAATCAGGCGCGTCTGATAAGCGTATTTTGTGACAGCTATTCTTTTAAATTCAAAATGAACTCGTGGGTGGAACTCACAACGAAAAGTTGGAGCTGCGAGGGCGTAGGCCAAGCCAAAGCCAATCAATGGTTTTAAAGTCCACTACTATCGTCAAACAGGTACAGACTGTTTGGAAAATAATAGGGTCTCCTAATTTTCAAAACTGTCGCTCGTGGGCGGACTCGAAAGAAGAGCAACTCTGACACCAAAGGGAACAATTTCATCCGAAACTCGGTTTAATTTTCCAATTTTTATTTTTTTGATGGTGCTTGTCCAGCGTGGGTTTTAAACATGCGTTATCATCTTCTTCACCATGACGCTTTCCTGTGTCTCAATCGCGTGGTAGTTAACTGCCTCCAAAAAGTGGCATTCCGTCTTGGAGTCGGAATTACAGGCAGAGTTTCAATCACATCGAGCGACAGGTTACTTTGATTTTATGAAACTCGACCGATAACTATATTATATATGTACTATATAGAAGGGAGGAGAGTGGAGAACAACCAGGCGACTCGTTCTCCTTACTTTTATAGACT
Organism: Tupiocoris notatus; assembly: GCA_037159825.1. NCBI lineage: Eukaryota > Metazoa > Arthropoda > Insecta > Hemiptera > Miridae > Tupiocoris > Tupiocoris notatus. Next base: position 16,608 of record JASJUZ010000291.1, read on the forward strand.
GGTTATATTATAGATTATACGCGGTATCGCTAGCGTTGGGGAGCATTCTTAAAACGAGCATAAATAAATATAACTGGTCGATGTGACCGAGGTAAAGTGGTGATAAAAGTGGGATTACAGTTTAGTATTAGCCGGTGCTCGTTTCTGTATCTGCCTATATCTATTATCAGTGCTAAAGTTTGATTGCCAAATGCGTATGTTGTTATTTTGCATTTTTTTTATGGGGATATGAATAGAGCTGCGTTGGGACTCACCCGTTCCTCCTTTACCGTCCGAATAAATCTCCATTGGAGGCATTTTATGGGATCTGCTGTTAAAAATGCGAAGCAGGTGGTTTTTAAGAAAATGACAAAGCAGTATTGGAACAAAAGTGATGATATTTACTTTTGCAAATGTTCACCTTCAATGTCAGACTCATCTCAAAGAGGCGAGATAATGTCAATAGAAAGGGACGATTTATTTTATTTTTTTAAATTGTTTAATCCGATAGTTCACACACGTGTTGAATATGTGAAAATCAGGTTCATCGCCAGGTAAAAGACGAAGTGAGTGTTGGCCGATGTGTCCGTTTGAAAGAATGAAGATTGGAAGAGGTTTCAGTGAACTGCCTTATCAAACACAAGATACGATATCAGCTGTCAAGCGACTATAAAGTTCCAGTCATGCAGCATGCTTACGAGCGAACAGTATCAAAAGGGGACTGTTTTAAATAGGTACATAACGAATATAGAACAATTTTTTTATAGGCTCATAAATGCTCGAGTAACATTATCGTTACGTTTTTCCGAAACTCAAAAATTCTTTAAAACTGCCAAGTGATCACCACCAATAGAACACCGTTGTACTTAGATAACGTTCATAAAAATAACACAATTTCAGTTCGCTCTGGCTTTCAATGTCAATTTGCTATTGAATAATTTTATCGCACTGTACAATTTGGCGCTCTTTTCTATGTACAAAATATATTACGTAATAGATGAGATAGAATCCTTCTTTGAATGACCGTTCGAAATTACAGCTGGACTACGAAACTCTCTATTCGATCAAGAGGGGAGGAAGATAAACTCGATGCCTGCGGTATCAAATGTCATCGAGATTAGTTCCATGTTCTTACATTATGACAAGCGGCACAAAAATGAAAAACTCGTGCTCAGTCATCTTTTTTTGAACCGGACGAAGACCGAGTATGTTTCGAAATAGAAGGATCTCCCTTCGCTCATTAACACAAACAAACGAAACTTTTGTCTCTCGGAACGCGAATATTCGAAACGTCCTGCAACGACCGGCGGAGTCCAATTAAGGCGGTAGAGTTTTGGCATCGGATCAAAAAAGCTCAACGGGGGATTCAAACCAATAAACCGTGAGACTAAATGCCTTGTTTCTCTTCCAGGATGGGGACAAAAGCAAGTCGCATTGACAAAAAACTAGAAGAGGGAGCGAAGGGGAAAGGTAGAATAGCCTCGCCGAGCCATCTTTCCTTATTTGATTCTTGTCCTTTTCTTCTTGACACTCCTCAGTAGCACGAAAAGACCAACGCTCTGTTTCTCTTTTCAACGAAGAGTTTCTAATTGACAAAAACGTCGAGAGGTAAACCACGGTCTCTACCAGGTACGAAATTCAAATCTATCTCAGTCGTTTGATCGAGCTTCAAGAAAGTCGAAAATCGTCACACACCCTCCACACACGTCTTGTTCGTTATCTGTACAGACGATCTGTAAGAAATCAACGACGTCGTCTGGCGAAGGTCCGATTTTATGAACTTGAAAGCCGAAGACAATAAAAAAAGACGAGTCGAAGGCTGAAAATCGTCGCTATGTTTTATCCCTGTAATTTTCTCTTCTCTTTCATTTTACTTTTCGGCAGGAATTGACAGTCGCAAAGGGGCTGAAGAGGAGTTGAACTGAACACGTTTATGGCCTATGAAGGACTCGGCGACATTATTTCGGATCGTAAAATTCAGCAACACAAATCACGAAGGAGACGAGGTTGACAATAACGCAAAATATGAAAACGCGAAGAATTTAAATTCCCAGCGCGCGGATATACGAGAGGGAGCGATGAAATGGGAAACAAGGAACTGGGGGGTCGCTTGAATTACCTTATTCCAAGATCGTCGCAAATCGAAGAGTAACAACATTCTGCAACTTCATCGCAAGAAGGCAAACTCAGGAGGGATCGTTTGAACCTTATTTACAACAACTCCGACCGATGGCGATCAAACTGGTGACAACAGGATTTCGAGTTTCTGAGTCACAGGGAGCAGTTATTTCTTCGTATTAATGGTTCCAGCGAATGCATTCTAGATGCAAACGATGTTTCGATAACGCGCAAGTACGGCCGGACTGTGGTAACCTATGGTTCCACATCGCCTTGAGGATGTCCGAAGGGGGCGAAAGTACTCGGCCAGTAAATAAAAAATCGGAGAATATGTCGCCTGGTTCTTCTACCCCTCACCAACCCAGTACAATGAAAGATGCGACGACTCAACCAAGAAGGTGAATATTTCTGGCACAAAAATGTACTGGCTAGCTCGGATGTACGGTGTGTGACCCTGTCGATGAAGATCAGGCCCTTATAAATATTAAACACTTCTAGCCTGTGTGATCCACATTATACAAAACAAGTTTTGTGAACGTGGTCAAATTTGGTCATAATAATTGCCAAGAGAGCCAAAAAATACAATAACGCTCGAATAAAATAACTAAAAACGCGTTTTACGAGGAAGTACTGCGTGTAACACCAACATTAAAAGGTAAGCGACATTCAGCTGACTTATAGACATTTTTAAAATCCCCGGCGTTCACTAAATTCATTTTTGCGGTTTGTAAAAATCAAATATTGTTAAAATGATGTTAATTTGCGAATAGCGGAAGTACTGTACGTAACCTACGCGTTAAATATAAGGCATCATTTACTCAACATCCCAAACATTTTAAGACCTTGAGTGTTGAGACTCATCGACTTTTCGGGTCTCTAATAATCCAAATACTAAATATTTGGCACAACTTGTGAAATTATGAAAAAAGCTCATAATGAGGGAGGACTGCGTGTGCAACCCATATACAAAAAATCTAAAGTAATCTGCTCGCTCTAACGAACATTTTAAGCCCTCAAACGTAGAAAAATATTTACTCTCATAGCCTGTAAAAATCGAAACATAATTAAAAAAAATAAAACCGACTTCAAAAACTTTGTCTATAAAATACACTCTGAAAAGGAAAAAATAACAAAAATGTCCCAACTTCGCAGCAACTCATTCGCCAACTACACATTTTAAGGACTACTTTACTACTCGTATTGACCTGACCACTTCCTGATTGATTGGATCACCTTCCCTAATAATATAAAAATTACTATTTCTCATTTCCCAAATGATTAAAAGATTTTCCTTTCACCTCTGAATTGCCTCCAGATTGATCATCTTTTGGAGTCGGCGCCTCTCTTATATTGTATTGGAGAAGCCTATAGATTCCGAATTACCAGTAGTATGAATATAAATATCATGAGTTTTCACGATTCTTGAACAGAGCAAATCAGCATTTATGAGAACTGATTATTAACAATATCGATTTGAAGGTGACTATTCACGCCTTTTCCTAAAAACCATTTCAGATTTCTCTAAGAATCTTTACGTCCAGACCCAGACTTATTACCTGGCACCTACTAATTTATCGTAAATTCATATTTATTTGTAACCATCAGGTAGTCATTTTGCCAGAGAGGCGCCGACTCCAAAAGATGATCAATCTGGAGGCAATTCAGAGGTGAAAGGAAAATCTTTTAATCATTTGGGAAATGAGAAATAGTAATTTTTATATTATTAGGGAAGGTGATCCAATCAATCAGGAAGTGGTCAGGTCAATACGAGTAGTAAAGTAGTCCTTAAAATGTGTAGTTGGCGAATGAGTTGCTGCGAAGTTGGGACATTTTTGTTATTTTTTCCTTTTCAGAGTGTATTTTATAGACAAAGTTTTTGAAGTCGGTTTTATTTTTTTTTAAAAAGTTTTTTTTTATTTTTCTCTTTTTAGTGACTTACAATTATGGACAGCTCTCTTTACAGAATTTTCCCAAGCTTTCATTATTGTGTTCTTGTCACTTACTACTAACCGTCCAAACTCAATTCATAAGTCCGTTGAACGTTGAAGTTCTAAAGTATAATGATTACCTAACTATTTTCAATGTTATTATGTTGATTGAGAGTGAGTTTGAACGTTTGGAATAATCCATCCACTGATTTGGGTCTCTTGGTCAACATACCGGATACTTTGATCCCATTGATACACCTTAGAAAACTCAAATAATTGTCTACACCATTGCTGGTTACTAAATTGCACCAATTCACTCTTTCTTTATTTCTCTAACGATAATAGAGTGATGATTTCCTGAAGCGTATCCGCATTCACACTGAATGAGAGAATCCGAACCAATTTCAGAAATTCGCCAATCGTTTGTGCATTAAAATGAAGTTATTTGGCCTTCAAAACCATGTTATTTATTGAAAATTTAACGCTGAATTCAAATCTCCTAACGAGAATGCTATGACTAACGTAGTTTTTTTTCTACAAGCATAAATAGTCCAAAAAACGTGATTTTGAAACAATTTTTTTAGAAATACGGCCTAAAAAGTATCTACTTTTAGTCCAATCAATACCAAATTTGAATCACGTAAACTAGACTCAAATTTGAACAGTTTAAGTTTAAAAACGATGGAAAAACAGTTTTTGTTTGGAAGTTATGAGGTCTGAAACACAGGTCCATTAAAACATTGATTGCTCCCTTATTATGCCACCTAAACTTGATTTTTTACCATCGTTAGAAAGCTCTAGCTAAGTGCTTTCAAGTGCAATAGTGTTCATATTTTTTTTCTCGACGTGGTTGGGAACGGTGCTCGAAAAACCTCAAAAAAGTGAAAATTGGCATCACGTTTTTTGTTACACTTTCTTCTCTACACGCTATATTAGAATGCCGAACGAAAAATTGGAGCTAGGCCCTTGTAGGCAGATAAATTATGAACAAAATGACACCAGAAACAAAACAATCGAGCAAGTATTCTAGAAGTTATAAGCTTGCAAAGTCAAAACTTCCTTTTTTCGCGAAAATCACGTTTTCCGGCGTTTCTCCGCGTCTGGAGACGTAACTACTGGATGGACTCAATTGAAAAAATTATGGGACCTACCTGGATAGTAACCCTTTCAAACAAAAAAAAAAGTAACCCGATCGGACGTACAGGAGCTGAACGCCGGTGGACAACACATACCGAAAAAAAAAAAAAAAAAAAAAAAAAAAAAAAAAAAAATCCCGCTAGACGACTATAGTAACCTCCTCCTTGTTTGAAGTCGGTTAAAAAACTTCAAACCGTCATATCTCATGATATGCACAGGTTGTTCTTCAAAAATCAATATAAGTTAATTCTGCATATTCACTAGAAAAACATTTTCTTACAACGTCAGTAAGTTGCATTCATTTTTCAGGACACAGACACAGACACAGACACTTGTTCAGAAAGTGATTCTGAGTATCGTACTATGAAAGTTTCTTCCAACAGGACCTCGCTTCCGAATTCGACTTTTTAGACGATCATAATACTTCAATTTACTATGTAAACATGGAAGTAAAAAAAACTTTTTAAAAAAAAATAAAACCGACTTCAAAATCTTTGTCTATAAAGTACACTCTGAAAAGGAAAAAATAACAAAAATGTCCCAACTTCGCAGCAACTCATTCGCCAACTACACATTTTAAGGACTACTTTACTACTCGTATTGACCTGACCACTTCCTGATTGATTGGATCACCTTCCCTAATAATATAAAAATTACTATTTCTCATTTCCCGAATGATTAAAAGATTTTCCTTTCACCTCTGAATCGCCACCAGATTGATCATCTTTTGGAGTCGGCGCATCTCTTATATTGTATTGGAGAAGCCTATAGATTCCGAATTAGTAAGAATATAAATATCATGAGTTTTCACGATTCTTGAACAGAGCACATCAGCATTTATGAGAACTGATTATTAACAATATCTATTTGAAGGTGACTATTCACGCCTTTTCCTAAAAACCATTTCAGATTTCTCTAAGAATCTGTACGTCCAGACCCAGACTTATTACCTGGCACCTACTAATTTATCGTAAATTCATATTTATTTGTAACCATCGGTTATTTTAACAGAGAGGCGCCGACTCCAAAAGATGATCAATCTGGAGGCAATTCAGAGGTGAAAGGAAAATCTTTTAATCATTTGGGAAATGAGAAATAGTAATTTTTATATTATTAGGGAAGGTGATCCAATCAATCAGGAAGTGGTCAGGTCAATACGAGTAGTAAAGTAGTCCTTAAAATGTGTAGTTGGCGAATGAGTTGCTGCGAAGTTGGGACATTTTTGTTATTTTTTCCTTTTCAGAGTGTACTTTATAGACAAAGATTTTGAAGTCGGTTTTATTTTTTTTTTTAAATGTTTTTTTTTTATTTTTCTCTTTTTAGTGACTTACAATAAATTATGGACAGCTCTCTTTACAGAATTTTCCCAAGCTTTCATTATTGTGTTCTTGTCACTTACTACTAACCGTCCAAACTCAATTCATAAGTCCGTTGAACGTTGAAGTTCTAAAGTATTATAATGGTTACCTAACTATTTTCAATGTTATTATGTTGATAGAGAGTGAGTTTGAACGTTTGGAATAATCCATCCACTGATTTGGGTGTCTTGGTCAACATACCGGATATTTTGATCCCATTGATACACCTTACAAAAGTCAAATAATTGTCTACACCATTGCTGGTTACTAAATTGCACCAATTCACTCGTTCTTTATTTCTCTAACGATGATAGAGTGATGATTTCCTGAAGCGTATCCGCATTCACACTGAATGAGAGAATCCGAATCAAATTTCAGAAATTCGCCAAACGTTTGTGCATTAAAATGGAGTTATTTGGCCTTCAAAAGCATGTTATTTATTGCAAATTTAACGCCAAATTCAAATCTTCTAACGAGAATGCTATGACTAACGTAGTTTTTTTTCTACAAGCATAAATAGTCCAAAAATGTGATTTTGAAACAATTTTTTTAGTAATACGGCCTAAAAAGTATCTAATTTTAGTCCAATCAATACCAAATTTAGATCACGTAAACTAGACTCAAATTTGAACAATTTAAGTTTGAAAACTATGGAAAAACAGTTTTCGTTTGGAAGTTATGAGGTCTCAAACACAGGTCCATTAAAACATTGATTGCTCCCTTATTATGCCACCTAAATTCGATTTTTTACCATCGTTAGAAAGCTCTAGCTAAGTGCTTCCAAGTGCAATAGTGTTCATATTTTTTTTCTCGACGTGGTTGGGAACGGTGCTCGAAAAACCTCAAAAAAGTGAAAATCGGCATCACGTTTTTTGTTACACTTTCTTCTCTACCTGCTATATTAGAATGCCGAACGAAAAATTGGAGCTAGGCTCTTGTAGGCAGATAAATTATGAACAAAATGACACCAGAAACAAAACAATCGAGCAAGTATTCTAGATGTTATAAGCTTGCAAAGTCAAAACTTCATTTTTTCGCGAAAATCACGTTTTCCGGCGTTTCTCCGCGTCTGGAGACGTAACTACTCGACGGACTCAATTGAAAAAATTATGGGACCTACCTGAATAGTAACCCTTTCAAACAAAAAAAAAAAGTAACCCGATCGGACGTACAGGAGCTGAACGCCGGTGGACAACACATACCGAAAAAAAAAAAAAAAAAAAAAAAAATCCCGCTAGACGACCATAGTAACCTCCTCCTTGTTTGAAGTCGGTTAATAAAAATCTTTCCGTCCGCCATCAGCCTTTAACCGTCGAAAGTTTCCTGACGAAACAAACATACCTACCTAGCTAAGTTCTTGAAATATTTACCAAAAATCAATCTTGATCTGACTATGGCTCAATTCTTGAACATAATCGCTATCTCATTTTTGAAGGGGATTTTGAGGGGTTCGTGTTTTCCAAAGTTTTTCTGACAAAGATGAATGTATTTGTTTTCAGGTTCCATAGATTTTCGGACGCTGTATCGAAAGAGACCATTGCTGAAGAGTCAATGCATTAAGAGTTCTCAAACAGTCACACCTATTGAATAGAATTTTTAAAATTTTTACAAATATTGCAACAGGATATTACTTGAGAATTTTAGGGGCTAAAAAAATCCATCTATACTCGATGGAATTTTTGTCATACACTCTATATTCAGCTGTACCGTTAGACGAATAATCCAACTTTTAATTTGAACATCAATTAAATTAAAAATAATTAAAATTACCATAGTTGGTAAGTAGTTTTCTCTAACAGTTACCAATCTGTTGTTTGGTGGAAAGATTCACAAGTGATCGGGTAGTTATTATCAGAAGTGCATGGTCTTCTTTAAATCGTAATAGAAGCGAAGGAATATCAACCACTGTACCATCATTAACAACGTGTTTTTAAGGTAAACGTGAGATTGGTTATATTGTAGAATCATAATTTCCTAACGGTTACCGTCAAATGAAGTATGGATCGTGGTCACCATTAGATAAATATGACTTTGCATATTTTTCGAATATCCGAAGTTCCACCAGAGCAAAATAACTTACCCCAGTTCATCATTGATGTTTGGATTGACATCTTCTGTGCTTACCTAGAAACAAATAGGATGCAAATTATTTGAGGCAAATAATAATTAGTAACAATACCGGATTTCATCCATTATTTAAAATTTTATTTTTCCCTCTAAAATTTTATCGTCACATTGATTTCAGATCGCTATAAATGGAAAGAGCGTAGCTCGATAGAGGAGTAGTTACCCGTTCGAATAATCACAACCGAACAGACCTCACATGATTGGAGTCAAACTGTTATTGTACACCTGTGAATAAAAGAACTTGGAGCAGGTAGGAAAACTTGGGAGAGTCGAGGTACGCAAGTTTGGAAGGATTCGAAGAAAATGGGAGGATCCCCTAATTGATAGGATAGGATGATTTATAGCGAGGCCGCCGGCTGCACTTGAAAACGGAAACGGACTAACACTCGTTTGGCGGGGAGAAAGAGGAAACGAGCACAGTCGAGGCGGAGAGAAGGTATTTTTTTGGAAAAAAAAACAATTTCTAGAAAGTGCCTTCGCGGGTTATTAGGTCAAAGAATCGAAAATGAATACTATGAGCGTTCGTGCATTAGAAAAACATAGGAAATACCGCCACGAAAGATCCGTTCTCTTAATTTTCCTTAAACCTTTTTTTCAATCCACTATGAAGTACTTGGCGTTTTACTGGACGATGATGATTCGGCGAAGAATGCTGAGGCCGCCTATTACCCGAATAAATAAAACGTTCGATGATTTCGAGCAGAAATGGGCGGCCGAATGGTAGCTCATTCTTGTAAAGAAATGTTTGCGCAGAGTTGTTAACTCGGAAAAGAGAAGAAAAAATAGAAATCATGAATATTCAGAAGAGCAGCGGACGTTTTACACGTCCAAACACAAACGAGAACCAGTCAAAGTACCTAATGGAAGTGCGAGCAAACCGAGATAAAAATGGACAGCGTGAAAGAGACGGAGATATTGCACAATGCTCTGCGGAGATCTGACAAAGAAGGTAGGCATGTGGTATAGTCGAAAGCAAGCAAGTGGTGTTCTTCAACTTCGGTGGGAAAAAGTGATGTTGTTATAGCAAACTGAAAGCCATCGGAAATACCTGTACACAAAAGTGAGTAAATAAAGCGGCACCTGCGATGAAGAATTTCGATATGGAAACTCCCTTTTTCTCCCGTCGATATTTGAAATGGGGAATGATCATTTCATACAAACCCGATTAAAACTGGCATCACATTTTTATTAGCAAGTTGACAGAATTTCGTAATGTACTCGAACTAAAATCACATGCCCGGGAGTTGTGAGGTGGAGAAAAACCAGGCGACTCATTCTCCAATTCTTTATTAGCTGGCCAAGCACTTTCGCCCATTCGAGCATCCTCAGGGCGACGTGGAGTGCTCGGCCAGCTAATAAAGAATTGGAGAATGAGTCGCCGGGTTTTTTTCCACCTCACAACCCCCGGACATCAAGAAATGCGACGAGAAGGAAAAGTAAAATCACATGGTCTTTCTCTCTTTGATTTTAGTAAGCTTATCACCATAAGTTTCATTTTGAGTTAAAATTATTTATTTTCCAAAGGTTTTTGGAACAAATAATTTGTACCAGCAGTTGGCGACCTGAAGATTATAGTATTTTCCAATGCTAACGAGCAATGGGGAACCTGCATAGAACTTCTTCATTTTCATTTCGAAAATACGTTCGAAAGCACGGCAATAAGCTAAAGGCCAAGAGGCTCGAAAACCTGAAATAGCAGTGTAAAAATTTACCATTTTAGTGAAGATGTCGGCTTGAACCCAATGGAGCTATTTTCCAGCCTTGGAGATAGAGAGCTTTGAAACGCTATTGCCCTCTCTTAGGTATCTCGCTACTTTTCAACTACGCCTCACCTCTCTTGACAATACCTCCTTCAATTTTTTTATTTTTTTTTTTTCGATTCCGCATGATCTCACTCGTACTAAAGCAAGCAGTGTGCACAGATCAAACAGTACTTCCATGTTTAAATCGGTATAACCAACTACAGAAACAAGAAACTCGTACAAAGACCACGGCGTTAGTTTACAACTGTTATTGAAACACTAGCCTGGAAACCCCAAAAAAGAGAAACATACGAATAAGGTTAATAATGCAGAACTGCAGTATGTAAGTCATACTACAATACTAGCGAAGTTTTGTTAAATGACATAATTTTTTCAAGTGATTTCAAAAGAAGGAGGTTACTATTAGAGCTGACCTGCGGGTTTTTTTCGGTATGTATTTTCCGCTGGCGTTCAGCCCCAGTAAGTCCGATCGGTTTGCTTTTTTTTCTTGTTTGAAAGGGTAAGTATCCGGGAAGGTAGGTCCCATAATGTTTCCATTTTTTCTAACTTTTGACTTTGCGAGCTTATAACTTCTAGGAAATTAGCCCGATTGATTTGTTTTGACGTCATTTGTTTATATTTTATCTGCTTATACGAGCCTGGCTCAAATTTTGGTTCTGTATTCTGAAATGACGTGTGGAGAAGAACAAATAATCAAAAACGTGATACCGATTTTCACATTTTGGAGGTTTTTCGAT
>JASJUZ010000292.1:0-24983 GCA_037159825.1 Tupiocoris notatus
GAGAAAACAATTTGAATGCTTTTGAAAAATTTTAACCCATCAGAGGCGAAAATAAAAAAAATTCAAAATTTTAATTCTTATGATTAATTTTGGTTTCTTGGAGGTAAATGGAAGATATTAATATGATTAAAACCATCAGGGCATTTACCATTTACTAAAAAAACACTGTGACCACATGGTCACGCTCGTCCTTCGTGGGTGCATTGTTGCTGGAATAGAGGTTTTGAAAATATCTAAGAGCTGAACGTGACAACATTTTATTTCAGTGAAATAATTGGCCCTAAAATGAGCAATATTTTTTTACAAAGTTGCCTGGTTCAATTGGATCGAAGTTGAGCAACCTTATTTCTTATTTTTATTTTATTTTATTTCATTTTTTTCGTTGTAGCTTTGTCGCATCGATCGTTCTTCGTTGTTGTGGTTGAGGGGGAGAAAATCGGGGCGACTTGTTCTCCTGTTTTTTATTGTCGGCTTGCCAAGCACTTTCGCCCATTCGGGCATCATAGGGCTTCGTAGCACCATCACAAGGTATCCACGGCCATTGATTGGGCCATTGATGATGGCCGTCTTGTACCGTGTGAGGTACGTTTGGACGATGTTTCTTTGGAAGAAAAAGTTCGAGGTTTTCTGATTCGCCTTCCTATGCATCAACCAGGCATTGTTGACCGAAGCGTCCAAATCCAGCCGAACAGAGGCCACCACCACTTCTTTCCTCGAATAGATATGCGATATCGCCCAATGTTTCGATCCATCAAAGGTTTCTGCAAATCTGATTGATTGGTGGTGGGTTGGTATCTCCTGGGAAGCTGGATCTCTGCTTCTGCAGAAAGCTGACGACCGGTGAGATTGGAAATGATACCACCCTCATCTTCGTCCCTGGAATCCTCATCAGTAAGGGCACTTGGCTCTGGTGGGGCGATAAAGAAATTGGATTCTGCTAAAATAATATCTTCCTCCGACTCGTTGGGATCGTCAAGAATATCAGCAATATCGTGTACAGTTAGGCCACCCCGAAAAGATATATTGCTCCTGAAAAAATTATATTAGACTAATATAAGTAATAGCCACCACAAAGGACGAGCGTGACCATACGGTCACACTCATGTAAACTCGACTCTAGCTCAATCAATTTCGACATATTTCCAAGACTAGATCACTAGACAAACTCAATTACTTCTTGTAAGAACGGATGACAAGGAAAAAATATTTTGTACTTGATTTCAATACTTACAAAAAACTTTCATCAAAATTGAATTCGCGTCGCTCCATCTTGATTGACGTTGGGGGAAATACTGCCAAAGAAAGGATTGCAAAAATGGAAATGAAAGAGGGCATAGTTCACTGGGATCTCTCCAAGACCTGTTATGACAGGAATCACTTCCTGGCTGGCTCACAGAAGCTAACAATGAGGTTTGAAAAACTGTTACCGGATGGTCACGCTAGGATCTTATGGGTTTATGAGTCTCCACAATCCTCCAATTTCACGATCTTCCTAATCTCTCCAATCAACTTTTTGCTACTCCAATTGTCAATCGCAATATACACCGAACAGTAATTACTCGACTCAGACGAAATTCTGTACCTTACAATAACTACGTTATTGATTTATCCTGCGCAGCGTAATTTTGACCCGTGCGCACCTAAGAACCGACCGTTTCTCCCCAAAATGTTGTATAATTTCACAAATATTCCAAACACTAAAAAATCCGTCGTTTTCTTTATCGAAAAATTTTAATGTGGGGTATCTGCAGTTATTCGTCGAATCGCAATTGAATTGTGACCAAACTGGGTAAATAGAGCGGAACGCTATCTTATCGCCCGACATGGAACGGCTTTCACTTAAGGGCGTTCGGCCCACGTTTTTTGGAGGTTTTCACCTAAATTCGGCCACACCCGTGGACCGATTTTCGTGTTTTAAAGCTTAAAATGACCGTTATAGATGTGGCTATATCCCCTACCAATTTTTTTTTTTTATATCACCGTTTGAGCGAAAGAGACGCAAAAATGTGTGTTTTTGGGAGGTTTTCACCTAAATTCGGCCACACCAGTGGACCGATTTTCGTGTTTTAAAGCTTAAAATGACCGTTATAGATGTGGCTATATCCCCTACCAATTTTTTTTTTTTATGTCACCGTTTGAGCGAAAGAGACGCAAAAATGTGTGTTTTTGGGAGGTTTTCAGTAGATTTCTCGAGTTGTAGGCGTCAGAAAAATATATTTCAAAGCTTTAACAGTTTCTCTTGGCCTTCTTTATATTCCGTACCAAAAAAACCGCAAAATTTTGGCAAAATTTTCGGCAAAAATTTCGGTCCATCAAGTGGCGCGATCTGTCGGGCGGCGGAGTAGTTGACTACTCCTAGCAGTCCCTCCGCTCCGCCCTTCTTCCACACCCTCCTGCTTCCACACGGCTGCTTCGGACGGCAAGGGTACAACGTTGCCTCCTCGCCTACGAGTAGAGCCTTTCAGGATTATTCTTGCCGGTCCTCTGATCGTACAGATTGACAATCTCACGTCGATCCGTCTTGCGCTGTTTTTGAGATTTTCGCTCTCTCCGTTCACTAACATTACCTCGTAAGCAACCGGCGCTATTGAAAAAGTTTCCATTTTCGTTTTTTAAATAAATTAAATTTACTGTAAATATATCGCATTTTTTTTCTGCAACCATTTCTTACAAAAACAACTTCTCAAAAAGATCAATTTTCAAAAAATAAAATTTTGTAGTGTTACTTAATTATTTATTGTTATTATTGTTTTTGTTTTTTAAATTTATCGTTTAATTACGGCCGATTGACAATTAAAGAAATGAAAAATTCGTGTAATAAATTGATAAGATTTAGTGAAATAACGGAATTCCGAAGGCGGTAGGATTCCTTTATATATTTATATGGTATTTTCCCTCTCCCTCGAGTTATCTTTTTATTTAATTATAATCCTACGGAAAAATCCGGAAGGGCCTAGCTCTAATTTTCGTTCAGTATTCTGATATATGGCGTGTAAAGAAGAATGTGTAACGAAAAAATAAAACGTAATGCCGATTTTCACATTTTTGAGGTTTTTCGAGCTCCGTTCCCAAGCACGCCAAGAAAAAAATATGAACATTTTAGCACTTGAAAGTACTCAGCAAGAGCTATATAACAATGATAAAAAAAAATTAGTTTTAGATTAAATAATAAAGAGGTAATTGATGTTTTTATGGACCTTTGTTTGAAACCTCATAACTTCTGAACAACTGTTCGAGTTTAGAATTCTGCATTACATTTTCATCAAATAACACAATTTTGAGGGCCAAATAATTTTAATCATGCACTAACGTTCGGTGAGTTTCCGAACTTTGTTAGGATTCTCTCATTCAGTGTAACTGCGGATAGGCTTGAGAAAATCGTAACACATCATCGCAGCGGCCGAGGTTACAACGTTGCCAGATCGACCGGCTCGAGGCGACTCCAAGCCAACACGACTCCTGCCAAGTTGCCTCGAGCCGGTCGATCTGGCAACGTCTTTTTCTTGGCGGTCCTCGGGTAGCTCTGACGGGACGGCGGACCTGTGTAGATCTCACTTCGACCCGCCGTTGCCCTGTTTTCAGGATAATTTTCGGCCTTCGTTCCGTGTACTTCTTTCCGTTTTCTGACTATCTGATCATCTCGAAAACGATCGGTTCTAATGAAAAAGCTGACTTGTTGTTTTTTATTATAGATTTATTTATAATAGATTTATCTTTAGAATCAACAGAAAAACTTTTAAAAACACATATTTTTGCGCCTCTTTCGCTCAGATGGTGACATTTCGAAAAAAATTTTGAAAGTGGATATTCTCTCTTTCAGAAAAATGGCAAATTAGGTCGTTCTTTCTTGAATTCGGAAAATTTAGCGTCAACCGAGCTTTACCTACTCAGTCTACATTTTCGAATTCGGACCTCAATCGTTCCGCTGTTACGCTGTGCCCATTCTAAAAATTATCGTCCTCCGTTCAGTTTTCTCATACCTAGTAGGTAACTCGCAAACGATCTGTTGTATCGAAAAACCTTAAATTTTATAAATTGTATGTATAGATTTTTTCCATTTTCGGAAAAATCTGCAAGCGGTCCAAATAATTGGTTCTTGAAAGCACGAAAATTGCACTGTAACCGTGATTTTCGAGGTAAAAATTAATTTGAATCAATGGTTTTAATAAGCAGGAGACTTCATTAAACCGCCTTACACACGTAAATGGCAAAAAATTTGGTGAAAACATTTAAACAGTGCCACAGAAATTATTTTCCGTAAATCGAGTTTTTCACCGGCTGAAATTTTAAGCTCCGCAGGCAGTGGTGAGGTTGGTAAATTACGTAAAATTATGTTGCTAAGTGATTTTGAAGGCTATTTTATAGGAAATTTAACGCTGAATCCGAATTTGACGTCAAAACGACGGAAATTTGACGACAACTATTACCTTTCCCCAGTTTTAGTAACTACTCCGTTGTTATGTTTTTCAACTTTGAATATTCGTTTCGAATACTTGCAGTACGGTTCAGTTTTAATTAATTATAATGATTCCAACAGAAAATTAGACGTACAATAAGATTTTTTGTCGTGAAAAGTATCACATTCTAACAATTAATAAATTTTTATAAATTTTGTCGGTTTTTCGTACTTTTGGTTGGTGATTGGACTTTGGAATTTTGTTTTAGTTACGTTCGCGAATTTAGAAAAAATTGGTTCTGTGTAAGCAAATTGAGGAAATAAATAAATAAAAAGACGGTAATTTTTTTCGAGATATATTCCACTTCTAGGTAAAAACCTTGTTTTCGATTTTCTTCTAGCGCGAATTGCTCCAAGGGGACATGACATTAAATATATAATCAAATTACCAAGTCGTAAGATTTTATGAAAAAAGTATTTTACGAAAAATCAAAGGCCTAATTGAAAAAATGGGATTTTGGAGATCAGGAATTTCTATTTAATTGACGAAAAGGTCGTAAAATAATTTTTCCACTTTTTTATATATCGATTCGTATGGCACATTTTCAGTAAAGTTGTCTCTCAACTCTAAATTTACAATAAATAAGGGGGGATATTATCTAGTTCTAGTCCCATCAATACCACACTTTAATCTTGCAAATTGGACTCAAATTGAAACAGTTAGGATTACAAACAATGGAAGAAAGCTTTCATTCAGAAGTAATGGAGGTATCAAAAACATCAATTGCCCCCTTATTATTGCCACGTAAATTTTTTTTTTACCATCGTTGGAAAACTCTTGCTGAGTGTACTTTCAACTACAAGAATGTGCACATTTTTTTTCTACATTATGTCTTATTTTCAAAAAATAAAATTTTGGAGTTTTATTTATTTAACATTAGGTACTAGGTATTGTTTTTTAAAGTTTTCTCCCGCGGAATTGCGGTTAAATTGACGATTGAAGAAATGAACGATTTGTGTAACAAATTGATTGGGTTTGGCTAAATTAATTTATTTTGAAGGCGGGAGGATACCTTTACAAATGGTTTTTCCCCTCTACCTCGAGCTATCTGTTTATTAAATTTAATTCTACGAAAAATGCCTATACAGGAAAAATCGACGACCAATCATTTACCTTTACAATTGATCGCAAAATGGTGATTCTATATTTATTGGTGCTCCAACGATTGGCCAGGGACAAAAGGTAGTCAAATTGATGTAGAAAAATTTTATGAAGAGAGATTTCGAGGTTGTGTGACACTGAAGAGAAAAAAAATTAAAATAACAAAAAATTGGAAAAAACAACTCCAAAATTATTTGCCTATGAAATAAACTCTGAAAATGAAAGCATAACTTCATAACAGAAATGTCCCAAATTCACCGCACCAACTACATATTTTGGGGACTATTTTACTGCTCGTATTCCTGATTAATTAACCTCCGCTAATAATAAATTTAAAAAAAAATTAATTACAATAAGCTGGCATAAAGAAAAATTTAAATTCCTCAGCGTTCAAATATATTGATTGTCCCGGCCTGTAAAAATCGAAATACATAAATAGGCACTAGCCAAATCGTGAAAATTGCTCATCATGTAAAGGTACAGTGTGTGACCCAATATCAAAAAAATCAAGCGTCATCTGCTCGCTACCATAACGAAAATTTTTAGACCTAAAAAATATTGACTCTTCCACTTTGTAAAAATCAAAATAGAAAAAACCTTGAACACTTGAATATTTTGGAACTAATGTGTGCTATCCGTATACGGTTGAAATTATTTACCTATGCTGTCTGTAAAAATCACAATATCGTCAATACGCTAAAATAACACCGAAGTACGGCGTCACCCACGCGATAAAAATCAGTCGTCCTTCAATCGCCCTCCTCGACTTTCAAGGCCTTGGGCATTTAAATTTTTGAGTCGACCTGCACGGTATTTTTCTTCAACATACACATCGGAGAGGGAATAAAACGGTGGGAAAGGTAGAGGGGGTGGAGGTGGTCCAGGCTGCTGCGATCTATTGGGTTAACGATTAAGTACTGACGACCGGCCGTTCAAGGTCAGAGTGATTTTCAGCGCCATCTGTTGGTTCGTTCTCCTCGGAGGCACCTTGGGCCGAACCCCGTTAACTCAGTTTTCAAGAGTCATTCAATTTAGTTTAGGAGCAGAAAGCCAGCGGGATTTTTCACTTGGAAAGGACGTCTCAATCGATTGCTGCCGTTTTCACTGTACGAAAACGCTTGGGAAAACTTGAAAATCCAGAGCACGTAGCGAAGAAAATTTTTATTTCTTGAGATGAGCGATATTTTTTGAAAATGGAAAACGGTCTAATAAAAAATTACCTTTATTAAAAACCAGTAATGTCCGTAGATCACACAGCAGTTCCATGTTGGAGTCGTTAACAGGTAAAACCAATTATAAAATCATGAAACTCATGCAAATGCCGCAACGTTAGCACTACAGCTGTTATTGAAAAACAAGCCAGGTGACACAAAAATGGAAAAACGCATGAATCAGCCCGAAAACAGTCTAAATACAAACGATATTTGAATAACGCGGAAGTACGGTATGTGATCCTGTTGGTAAAAATTATTCGTCATTTACCCGCCTGAGAAAACATTTCACGGCCTTTAACATTCAAATAAAATACATTCTTACTCTTCAGGACTGTGAAAAATTCTAAATACAGAAAATAAGCGGGTGGCCTGGATGTACGGTGTGTGACCCTAGCGATAAAAATCAGGCGTCATTAATCGCCCTTCTAAACAATTCAAGACCGTGAGCGTTCAAAAATATTGATTTTAGCGACCTGTAAAGAATAAAATTGCAAAGTACGCACCGGTGAAATAGCGAAAGTCGCTCATACTGTGAAAGTACGGTGTGCGAGCAAAAAAAAAGGGACAGTCATCTGCTTGCCATAACTAATATTTTAAGACCTCAAACGTAAAAAAAAAAATTTGACTTATATAGCCTGTAAAAATCGAAATAGAGAAGAATTTGAACGAATTTGAATATTTCGAAAGTACTGCGTGTTATCCAAAATCCAGGAACGGCTATATTTGCACATTCCCCGGGAGAACATTCCCTGAATATTTCATTGATTATCATCCATTTTTTATCGGAGATAAAAATCCGAATTCCACTTTTCGGACGATAACATTACTTCCAATTACTAATTGAACGTGGAAGTAAAAAATATGCAGTTTTTACGATCCTGAGAAAAAACCCATTAAAACTACTGACACTTCGACGACATTCTACGTCCAGAACACGATTATAAACGATTCAACGACATCGCATTTGGGGAGCTTCATTCGCCACACTCTAACCGAAAATAACCCGGCTAATGAACAACAACATTTTTAATCACTTTTCTCAACAGCTCAGCTCCCAAAACTGAATAAAAACGTTTTGCCGAAGAATCGTATAAGAAAAAACGTACAAGAAATTCACACCTCAACAATAATTCCAAATAATTAGTCTTCTCTTCCAGTTTCGCTCCGAACTCCAATTTAAAAAAAAAAATTTATATATATATAAATATATACCTATTTATTTCCAATCACATGTATATGGCATGAATTACAAGTACAATTTATCACCCAATAAAATTAATTAAAACTAAACAAACATTACTTCCTGGAAATTAACACTCCAATGTGAGCAATTGCTCGTGTTAGGAGTGTGAGTTGCCACAACAACGGCAAAATAGAAAGGCTGAATGATTTAAATTATACAATTATTCCAAGTACAAGAGAAAAAAAGAAAGAATCTATTTCTGTGGATGTGTTCGGAAGCTTGCGACTATTTTACATTTATATTGCGAAATTGCGACCGTACTTTTTGCGGAATCTCTTCAAGCAGAAATTTTCCCATTAATGAACTGTCAATTCGTAAATGGCAATGATCGCAAGAAAACCGCGCAGTCAATTTCCTGAACGTCGCGAGTAATTTGTAATTTGGGCGGCAATGGAAGAACCAAGAGGTTGGAAGGTTTAATTGAAACTTAGGAGAGAGTGAGATTGTATAGCAGCTTTTCAACTCGCTATCTTTCTCCGGCATAGCGCAGCATATTCCCGGATGGATGCAGATCTCTCTCTTCTTCGGCAACGGTTTTAATGAGAGACCATTAGCATCGAGCTGGCCCAACCCGACCAGCAACCTTTTACCCTACTAATGCGCAAATATGAAATTTCCGGCTCGTCGGATTCCGGCAAAACGCTGATTTTACTCCGATAAGAGGGATGAATGGTGATTGCTCATTTCGAGACCGATTCGATGAAACTTGAATAAGATATTCACATTCAGAAACGGAAGACTCAACCGACGGGGCTAGAGTGAGAGAAAAACGGGAAATAAAATCGCGTCGTTTGAAAACGAACAATAGAAGTATTTTGGTTTGGTTTGATCGGGATTCGGCCAGTAAAACAACGAAGTCCTCCTCAGTAATTCATCCTTTTAATTTTCGACGTTTCGGAAACCACTGTTTCCCTCATCAGGCCCTAAACCAAGCATCATCACAGCCATCAACAGAACATTAAAAATAAAAATAAATATGGGACCACAATTTAGAATTTATTTATTTCCATACAAAAAAACAAAAACAATATTTTTATTTATACATTGAATTGGGCGTTAAACACCGCTAACAATAAAGTTGTATCTACCACATAGGCTCAATATTCAATTTCAAAGGAAATAATCTTCCATATGAGACGTAGCTCGTGTTGGAAGATGAGTTTGTTCAACAGCCTGCTATTCTCTCTTAATTCCGAGTCAGGGCATTTGTCGTCTTACTCTCCATAATATATTCAGTAATTAATTTCACTAAGAAGGAACTCCATCAGCTGCCCTTTAATTGGTCCGGTAAATTTGTTATATATAATAGTTTTTTTCGCAGAGTGGTTGGAAAGTTATTGAAAGCTTGCAGGCCTGTATATTTATATGATTTTTGTGCAAATGAGGTGTGGAAAAGCGGAAGCTCAATTTTATAATCGGTTTTGAATCTAGTGTTGGCTATATGTGTTGGGAGATTGTAATGTTTGGTTTTCATAATGTGCTTTATGTTATTGTGTATGATCAGCTTTGAGAGTGGGAGTATTTTTAGTTTTGTGAAAAGTTGGGCAGTATGTTCACGCCTTCCGGTTTTACAAACCCTTCTAATTAAAGTGCTATGTGCTAACACTTACTTAGACTATAAAAATTACAAACTAAAGCCTCCAGCGGATTTGTCACAATTTCGTCGTCTCAGCAAACTGTAAATAGCGTAGAAAAAATTATATTTGTGTATTCATTCGGGAATCAAAAATTGAGGATGTAGAAAAAAAAATAATAATAAAAATTAGAAGCAATGAGAAACTGGTCAACAAGATTA
Source organism: Tupiocoris notatus (assembly GCA_037159825.1). Lineage (NCBI taxonomy): Eukaryota > Metazoa > Arthropoda > Insecta > Hemiptera > Miridae > Tupiocoris > Tupiocoris notatus. Next base: position 9,811 of record JASJUZ010000292.1, read on the forward strand.
CCTACCATCAGCTTCGTCAGGTACTAAAAATTTAAAACGATAAAACCATACAGATCTTAAACACTAAAATGAATAACACAAATTTAACATAAAAACTGCAAAAATAATTCTCATTGTTTTTAATTTCTATTATTATTTTTTTCTACATCCTCAATTTTTGATTCCCGAATGAATACATACAATTTTTTCTACGCTATTTACAGTTTGCTGAGCCGACGAAATTGTGACAAATCCGCTGGAGGCTTTAGTTTGTAATTTTTATAGTTTAAGTAAGTGCTAGCACATTGTGGTCCCATCACCCATATTTGGTCCCATATTTATTTTTATTTTTAATGTCCTGTGATGCTTGGTTTATGGCCTGATGAGGGAAACAGTGGTTTCCGAAACGTCGCAAATTAAAAGGATGGATTACTGAGGAGGACTTCGTTGTTTTACTGGCCGAATCCCGATCAAACCAAACCAAAAACTAGATCTACGGCCGACTATCTAACATTAAAAAAAAAAAAAAAAAAAAAAAAAATAGTAGTCCGAAGCAATTAATTTATGTTTACTAAATTTATTTTTACACTTCGCGAAATGTTGACGGATTGAATGTTTTTGCTGGTATGTTTTTCATCTTCTATAGACGAAAGGAAAAATCATTTAAAAAAATAATAATTTTCACGAATAGCTTCTTCCAATTGCGACATAGTTTGAGACGATTTGCGCAATAAATGGACACGGATTCGTGTCTGCTTATAACGAAACGGTAATTCCTTGACATTTTCTACCCTTCCGGAGACGAGCAATCTTGAGAGTGTTGAAATTGCAAAGGGAATTCAAATAAACTCGCCCCTTCAGCCAAACCCGAGCGAACCGAGCACTTTGCGATTAATCATTCGTTCGGTGACGCCGTCTACAACCTTATACCTTCAAGTAGGCGAAGTCACGATTAAATAAGATAGGAATCCGGATAAGAATCTAACGAGGTGAGATGTGATGTAATCTAGTGCATACACCGTCGAATAATATGAATTGAAGATGAACTTGAAGTCCTAAAAAATTGGAAAATCAAGACACGAAAAGACACAACTATTTTCTTGTGAGGTTGAGCCACCCACCGTATTCTCCGGACCTTGCACCCTCAGATTTTCACTAAATTTTTTCACTTTTCACTAAATTTTTTCACTAAATTTTCACTAAATTGGAATCTTTTTTCTAAATTTTTTTCACTAATTTCACTAAATTCTTCTTTTTTTTCACTAAATTGGAAGAGTTCTTAGGAAGAGTTAGGTGGGAAACGTTCTTCTAACGACGAGAAGGTGATGGAGACTGTCTAGAATTTACTTTCAAAGGTGGAGCAAAGCGTATACGACGAGTGTATACAAAAGCTGGTGCCGAGGCTGAAAAAATATATTGATCGAGATAGCGATTATGTCGAAAAATAAACATATTCTTTGGAACATAACCTGTAAATTTGGATAAAATATATGCACTTTTCGATTTTTGGCAGCAGTTGTAACCTTATTTTCTGGATATCTCTCGTATATCGGTTCGACTCTCCATTATTGAATCGTCTTGATTTCCACTGCTCGAGAGATCGCTAATCCCTCTCGAAGAATGAATCCCGTTCATCAGTGTGATTCAAGTGGCCATCTATCATTACTGTCAATAGCCGTTAGGGTTTGTCTGTAAGTTCCTTAGTTCGGCTCAATCGTAACCCATCAAAACCGATTGGCTTCGTATCAACCTAATCGCTCGGTTGAATGCATCTGCAACTGTCTCACCGTTTCAAGCAAGAGGATTTTAGTGATTGAGAGATGATAGTCATTAGAACTGAGTGCGCCGATACAGCTGATTGCTAATAGACATCGCTGGGTTTATGCGTTTCGAGCATTCGACAAATGTAATTAAATATTCCAATATTTATTTTCAATTGGTTTTACTTTAGTATTACTCGATCGTCTGAGATTTATTCAATCTTAACCTTTTCCTTGTCGTCGAATGGACACCGTTTGAATGACGTGATTTTCCACACTTAACTTCCGAAAACTCAATTCAATTACAAAATCGAATCTGCAAATAAATTTGTTTTACAGTAAAAATTGCCGATTTTATGATTTTTTAAAAATCGTCCATCTTTTATGCCGCATTCTGTACGATCACATGATGTTCTCTTAAATCATAATTGAAGCAAAGGAATAATAAACCACTGTAGAATCATTTGTAGCGGTTTTAACACGGCCCTTAAAATTTAAACACGCTACTGTTTTAGCAATATGGCTAATAAAATGAGAATGAATGAAAATCAAGTTTTGATCAGAAGAGTTTACAGACTTCCTGCAGGCCACAGTCATCGTAACGTAATCGTAAGCAATGCTACAATAAACCTACGAATGCCAATAAAAAATACCAATGATATTTACGTGACTCGTAGACAGAAGAATCACTGGCGAAACGTACTAAGAGAGAACGAGATGGAAAATTCCTCATGGGACAGCCCAAACATCTCAACGTTCAAGAATTAGCTCCCAGGGGCGTGCGAATTAGCTTTTCTTAAACAAGTTAGTCAACAGCGGAGGAACATTTCTCATGATAAGGTCCTTTCTTAGATTCTCCGTGAACTGACCCAGGGGAAATCACGCTTCTTAGGGCACCGACGTCCGGGCGAACACGTACATCGTTGGTTATCTGAATAATAACCAATGACCAAACGAGCTATCGCGTTTTAGATGGGAACCGCTCCGAAACCGAGTATTCCAATTTAATGTAGTCAATTAATCAGGGTTTGGTTCATTCGGGTGTACGTCGTTCCATCGCCATGCTTTCAATAAATCATTCATCAGAGCTAGAAACAGGCTTATGCAGTAACGAATTGACCACCGTCCAAAAAAGGTTGTTAATTCTTCAATCGTGATTTTGATTGCTGACTTGGGAATATTTTTACATCCAAAAAACGTTGTTCTTGGTTTTGAAGTTTGCGGGGGAGAAAAACTGGGCAATTCGTTCTCCATTTTCTTTATTGCCCGCCGAGCACTTTCGCCCCTTCGGGCATGATCAGGGCTTTGTAGCACCATTGGTAGCTACGGCCGTAGCCAGAAACCCGAAGGGGCGAAAGTGCTCGGCGGGCAATAAAGAAAATGGAGAACGAGTTGCCCAGTTTTTCTCCCCCGCAAACTTCAAAACCAAGAAGATATGAAGCGATTACCCAAAAACGAAAAAAACGTTATTGCACAATCCTTATACGAAATCGACAAATTACCAAAAACTTTTTAAAAAACACGCAAAATCACAGCCATAAATATTGCATACACCTCAATTTAATGGTGACCAAATTTTCACTATATAAAGTCAACCTGGAAATCATCCATCTTGGTTTAATATTCAATAATTAACCATTGCAATAGCCCATGAAAAAAATTTTCAAACCCCCCTCCAAATTTGATGTTTTACGTTTAAAGTAGGATCCGAATATCTAATAAAAATTTCTATCCGTCACCCAGCCTATTCTGTCAAAACTATAAAAGCTAAATTCTTGAATTTGCCACCGAAAATCAATATTGATCTGACAATGGCTCAACTCTTTAGCCAAATCGCTACGTCAATTTTAAGGTACTTTTGGGTGTTTTGAAGGAGAGAAAATTCGTATTTTCCAACGTTTTCCAAATAAATGTGGATTTGGGATCAATCTCGGCCTCAAAACGGCCTAATTCTTGTTGCAATCTCAATTTTGAAAAAATTTCGGGGGCTTTGAGGGGGAGAAAATTAATATTCTCCAATACTTTTCAGAGAAAGGTGTATTTGATATCGATTTTTATAGATTTTTGGACGCTGAATCGAATGAGACCATTGCGGGATCGATAACTTTATTGGTTCTTGAGTTTTTGCGTTGAACAAGGGAGTATTTCAAAAATTTTGTCTAACTCGTGAGTTCTTGGAGCTATAAAAATTGTCCTATACTGGTCGTCACTCTCTCCAGCTGTACTGTTAGGCAAAGAATTTAGCTTTTGATTTGGAAATTAAGAAAAATTAAAATGATTAAAATGGCAATAGTTCATATGGAGTTTATTCCATAGACTATACCAAACTGTTATAAAAGCTGCATTTTTTATATTTTCACCAAAAATCAACTTTGGCCTGACAATTGTTCAATGGCTCAATTCTTTAACCAATTTTAATCTTTAACCTCAATTTCAAATTGTAAGGGTATTTTTGGGGGGTTTTGAGGGTGAAAAAATCGTATTTTCTAACGCGTTTTAAGACCGCTTTCTCGTATAAATTTATATAGATTTTAGGACGCTGAATCGAACGAGACCATGAAAGGTCGTCTTAAATCACTATTGAAGCGAAGGAAAAATAAATCACTGTACATTCATTTGCAGCGAGTTTCCAATGCTCAATGATTCGAAAATTTCGCCCCAATTGCAGACTGTATATTCATTATCTTACAATACCGATTATTTGCTGACTTGGAAAAAATTCAGCGTCGACGATAATCTTCGTTAGGACTACCTAGGAATCTGCTCATTGATGTCCAAGGATATCTTTGAAGAGGCCGCGAAAAAAGACGTATATTCGGGTGGGGGCATTTTTTGAAAAGCGCTACACCCGAATGGTCCCCTCGCGGCGTCGAATGGCTATACAACCAGTCGATGTCCTTTCAAGACGATTTATCTCTTTCAATGCCTAGCTGTATTTTCTTCTCTCCCGACGTCGAAGCTCTCAACGTTCGATAACACAATAATCCGTTATACGGTCATCTTCTGCGTGCACATTCATCCATTCATTTTGACTTTCATCAATACTCATGGTTCTGAAACGAACCAGTCTATAGAGACAAATAGGAGTATAATAATAGAGATTTATGGTAAGAATTGTGCGAATCGATAAGAATATCTTCACTAGATTTTCTCAACTCTCGACTCCAGTTTATTTATTTTATGAGGACACGGAACGAGCCCATTTTCAAAGAAGAACAAAAGAACAGGCAGCTGTCAGACTGGTAGGCAGTTTTAAATTTTATTTTTTATTTTTGGTTATGTTGTATATTAGTTTTACAACCCATAAGAGTTAATATTTTTGAAAGGTTGAAGTCATAAAATGTTCTTTATGGCAAGCAGACGAATTTCGATTTTTATCTTCGGCTCACACACTAAGATTGAAAATCTGGCCAAACTATTTTTTTTTTTTTCAATATTTCAACAAATTTTTTTTTTTAATTTTGGACCTTCCGTAGATTTTACTGAAGATTAATATCAAAATAGTCGTACAAATATTCTGATGAACAGGGAAAGTGGTTGGGAAAAAATACGGTAGTGGTGGAATTTACCGCGTTTGTAGCAGCATTGGCGAAATTGCTATGGGAGGCCAATATAGACCGGCAAGAGCCAGTGCGGCAGGAACACTATCAGGGCTGAGGGAAAGAGCTCGTTACGCAACAAAGCCGCCGAGAGGGTCCAATTTAAAGACTCGAATCCTGTAAATGTTGTACGATAAGGATATGGGAAGAGAAGAAACATACGGGTCAGTGGTGAGCCAAGGAGGTAGTTATGTGCGGTTTCCAGAGACCTCACTCGAATCTCGCACAATCTTATCCGTGCTGAGAGCGAAGAGCAGGCACACGAATTGACGTAAGGAAGGAATTAATGAGACGTCAACCAAGTAAAGCTATCAGTCTAGGGTATAATAATGTAATATAATTATGAACGATTTTCAAAATATTGTTATGATGAGGGGGAGATTGAGATTGCGACTTTTTCTCCATATTTTTATTCCTCGGCCAAGATCTTTCGCCCATTCGGGCATCTTCAGGGCTGCATAGGTCCATCTGGTACCTATGACCCCTCATCCTGACAATATCAGAAAAAAGAGCGTCATCCAAAAGAATATTTTCAAAACGTTTAAACGAATTCCAATGATAAAAAAGGAAATGAAAAAATAGCGCTGTGCAAAGATCTCATGGAAAATGAATATTTGAGTCGGTAAATGGTACTATGACAAAATATTACTTAATAAATTGAAAAAAATTGTTCGTTAGTACACTACGACTGTTACTGAAAAACTAGCTTAACAGTTGGGACCCGATACAGGAAAACCCACGTTCAGTACGTAAACATTCTAAATACAAACGATATTTGGCTATCGCAGACATACGGTGAGAGACCCGAGCGATAAAGATCAGGCGTCATTATAAACATTTAAAAATCCAAGTCCGATACAAGTGTCCAATATATTTGTTTTTGCGGCCTGCAAAAATCGAAAAAGTGCAAAAATCGCCAAAGACGGATGTAAAATGTGTGATCCAGAACTTTCGAAAGAAGTTGTATGAAATCGGCTCATTTTTATAGCAAAGAAACAAATAAATAAATAAATAAAAATAATAATAAAATAAAAATTAAACAAGTAAAATTAACAGTAAAAAAATAAACAGTAAAAAATAAACAGTATAATTATTATCATTCCTTCGCTTCAATGATGATTTATTTATTTATTCATTTCTGAAAATCTCCCAAATTTGACACAAACGTCTAGAACATAGTGAAATTATCAAATATTTATTGTAGGCAATGAACTAAGATTTAATAAACTATTATGACATACAAATGGACAAATACAACGAATATTGTTCAAACGTTGATTATCTGAAAGGTAAATTTATTTAATACGAATTATGATGGATTGGATAGTATAATACTAATTGATTGAATAGAATAAAAACGAAATATCTATATAAATATAAAATTGCATTATACTTAGCTAGTAAGGCTAGTAAATTGAGCAGAATTGTTCAATGGAAACGAACTCAAGGATGTAGCAATTGGTCAAACGAGAGACTGAGTAAATGAAGGAACTGTACAATAGCTGCCAGTTGGCAATAGGACGCATTTTCATCGTCAAAAGAGCGTTGTAAAAAATTCACAATAGCAGTCTTTGAATGTTCGTCTAAAATTTATTAGAATTTTCAGAAGCTCTTTCCAGCTCCTCGGTATGACCATCGAGTTCAGTAAGACATCCGATACAGTAATTCGTAGTCAAAAGTAGAAGTAGGAATGTTGAAGGTGAAACATTTTCGAACCAAGTTGATCTTTCGTTCTTGGGCTACATAAATTTGTAAAATAAGTAGTTTTCTTGGTCCCACCCTTACGTTAAATGAGGAGTTATAAGAAAAACAGTTCTGTGGATAAATCACACCGTACTAACAAGTTTGAGTCGGTGTATAGGTATTTTCATAAAATCGGACCAATCATAAAATCGAGAAACTCATCAAGGCCGCAGCGTTCGTAAAATAGTATATTCTTACTGAAAAACTAGCCTGGAGACGCCAAAAATGAAAAATACACGAACTAGGTTAATAACGCGTGAGTTACAGTGAGTGGATTCTGTGAAATAGATCATTTTTACAGCATTAAAAAAATAAAAATAAAATGAAAATAAAAAATATCACTACTTTACTGCACATTTTGAGTACCACCTCTCCTAAGATTCTAACAAATAGATAATATTTCTGCCATTTACTAAATGATTGAAGGGGTTTCCTTTTCACCACTCAAGACTCGGACCCTCGAAAAACCTCAATTGTGTGAAAATCTGTACCACGTTTTTCGTTACATAGGTATATCACAATTACACGCGATATGACAATGCCGATCAAAAACTTGAGCTAGAACCCAATAAACAAATCAGTTATGAACAAAATGACGTTAAAAACAAGAAAAAAAGTCGATCATAGTTTTCAGAAGTTACAAGCTCGTCGAGTCAAAAGTTGTTGTCTTCGCGAAATTGCGATTTTCTACATTTCTTTGAATCTGAGCTCGAACTACCGAATAGGTTCAATTGACAAAAAAAAAAAAAAAAAAAAAAAAAAAAAAAAAAAATGTACATTTAATGAATTTCATTTTTCTTAACTTTCAAATAGAAAGCAAAATTTTTTGCCTAACGGTACTGCTGAAGAGTGTTCGACGATCATTCCAACGAGTATAGAACTATTTTTATAGCTCCAAGAAATATTGAGTTATACGCTCATGCCAAATTTCTGAAAACCTCGAAAATTCGAGAATAAAGCTGCGATAATTTGAGAACCATTAAAGCTGTCGATCCTAAGATGGTATCATTCGATTTAGCGTCCAAAAACCTATAGATATCGATACCGAACTCATTTTTGTCCGAAAAAAATCGAAAATACGAATTTCCTCTCCTTCAAATCCCAGTAAAAATACCATTAAAATCGAGCTAGCAATGTGGTTCAATTATTGGGCCGTTTTGAGACCAAGATTGATTTTGGGTGAACATTTAAAGAATATAGCTATTATAGTTTGGTCGGAAAAATTTTGTACGGCAAACGGACAGGTTTTTTTTTTGGTTGGAAATTTTTTACTCTTGGGCGATTACAATGGTTTATTATTGAATGATGAACCAATACGTGCTTGCGAAATCGCGAAAAAAGATCATGAAGTGGAAATACGGCGTGCGAGCCAATTGATTAAAAATCAAGGGTCATCTGCTCGTCATAACCAGCAATTGAGGGCCTTGAACGTTAAAAAAAGACTTATATAGCCAGGAAAAATCCAAACGGAAAAATGTTGATTGGCTTTCTCTCATATACTGTGTTATTCAAACTGATTAACAAAAACTAGTTAATAAAAAAAACTATAAAATAAAAACAATGTAAATATTATTAAAAACTAGTTAATACGCACATTCATCACGCACATTCATCGGGTGAACATATTCACGTAGTTTCATTGAGTTTCATTCATTTTCCTCCTAGATATGACAATTTTTGTCATTTTTTGACAAACGGACGCACGAACCAAACAACACATGTTGTGAAAGTTTCTTCCAAATTCGACTTTTCTGACGGTCAAATACTTCCATCGCCTAAAAAACGAAGAATAAAAAGAGAAACGTAACAACCACAAATTTACCCAAGATGCTCGCACTTTTAGTCAGTTCGTAGAATTTTCTACGGTTCTTTTTCTCTATATTTCAAGCTTGATAACTCCCGAATTAAAGAGGGCCCGTACAAATTACACGCACCGCACGTCGGTAGGGATATGTGTAGTATAATAGCCATAACACCATACAACTGAGCTTGATATTTCTTTTATCGCCAATCTCGTGCGAAAAAAGCTTTTTCGCGGTCAAAAGGTTCCTCTAATCCGAGAGGATCAATTTTACCGCTTCTGAAGCCATTTTATTCTTTTTTCCCTTCATTCTTAAAGCCTACCTCGTTTAATAACGCTTCCTTAGATTTTTATCTAGCCGATTTCTAACTCAACTAAACCAAGTTATTCCCGCACGATTCGAAACCTTTTAGCGGAATGCCTCGACTCGCGCAATTTTTGTTCTCTTTTTATCCTCATTTTCCTCCCGTTCCCCGCGCTTTCGCTAGTACAAAACGATTGTTGCTTGAAATCGCAGTACCTATACAACAAAGCGATTGGATTTTGCGGGTTCGTTTTTCAGTTCATCGGCGGAAGGTTTTATTCGCTTTTCCAAATAGAAGGGAATAATCTGGCCGTCTATCAAAAGAAAAGCAACGTTTAAGTTTTTCCGCACGTTCATTCCTTCAGCTTTCGATTGGAACATTTCGCTTATTTCGACGGGTTCGCTTGTTATTACAACAGTTCACCTTTTAGAACAATGTTCCTTTTTTTTTCGACCGGTTCGTTTTTTTCGTACTTTGCGGGAAACATTTTTTCGAGCGAATTCGAGCCGAGAAATTCGGGAGAATGGCGAGTGGAAAAAATTTTTTTATTAAATTTTGAGCATCGGAAGGAAATCAACGTTTGAAAAAGGACAAAAAATGTATTGGATTTTATTCATGTTAAGATAATTTGCTTCGAAATTTCTGGATGCCCTGTTGTAAAAACGGAAGCGCGAGGGTAAATGAGAACGCATTTCTCTTGCAAATGCTCCGATTCATCTCAATTCTGAATAGGACTTTTTCAATCGCTCCCACCGGCGATTAAAATACGAAATCGCCGCTTCCTCGTTATTGTGAGTGATGTTGCGCTCGTGATTTATATAAGTTTTATATTCAATAATAAACCATTTTAATGGCCCACTAAAAAAAAATTTCCAACCCCTCAAAATTTGATGTTTCAAGTTTCAAGGCATGTTGAAACCGAATATACAATGACAAAAATTCTATCTGTCCGCCTTACGCTATCGTTAAATCATATGGGAAATGAGAAATATTTATTTTGGTTTATTATTCAACTAAGGGTTGAGCGCCCCTGAAACCCCTGCGGGGGGCTTCGCCCCTCCTGTCGTGCCTCAAATTTTGGAGGGGTTCTGTCCTTGTCACTACTATATAAAGTAGTTATTATTTGTGTATGGAGAGTGGGAATCTATAATTATTATAGTATTTACTATAATACGGTATCATAAGGATTCGGAGGATCATAAAGAATTGGTTTTTTTTTTCATCTCCGGGTGGTCGTATTACTTCTTTCTGCAGGTTGAGGAGGAGAATAACGGCCATAGGTACCCTTGGTCCTATAATGCCCTGAAGAAGCCCGAACGGGCGAAAGTACTCGGCGTAATAAAAAGAAGAAAAAATGGAGAAGAGTCTCGTTATTCTCCCCCTCAACCTGCAGAAAGGAATAAAGAATTGGGTTTTGCAACTTACGCAAAGTTTTAGCCGAGGTAGACATGACAACATAAAGTTTTCCTAGATTTGTAACTTGCAGAGTGGATAAGTTTAACAAAAAGTCGTCAATTCTGATGTTTGAATATACCAAAAGATAGGTAATTTAACTGTCCGCATTTTCCCCATGTAATGTACTTTCCATTTGTAGTACAGTAAATTTCTCAGCTCGAAACACTTGAAAAGGATTCTCTCTTCAAATCAAGAGCGCCAACGTCAGAACGTTGGCAAGTTTCTTCAAAAAGAGAGGCATCTCTTATCAGTTACTTTCCAGGTGTCTGCTAAGTGACGGGTTGGATTGTTTTTCGAAATGGGAACGCTGAAAATCCTTGAGGAGCTGAAGAATATCACGAGTTAGCTGGAGGATTCCGGATGAGGACAATGTACGGATCAATTTCGGACTACTCGCGTTTTAGAAGGATAAGAGACGAAAAGATAGCCGCGAATTCCACTCATTTTTATCCGAATTCGAAAGACGCTCATGTTTCTAGTATAAAATAAAAAATACCAATATCTTTATGGTTTGTCCAAATAATCATTTATACATGAAAATCCACGAATATTAAAAATAAAAATGAAAAAAATACATGAAAAAGTGACTAGATTAGGGTTAAAAATTGATGGAATTTCGAGACGAATTAACCAAGGAATAATTAATATTAACCGACCAGGACACATATTTGGTCAATGTTCAGAAATTTGACTTGTGGGTGTTTTTCTGTATGTGTTGTCCGCTGGCGTTCAGTCCGATCGGGTTGGTTTATTTTTCGTTTGAAAGTGTTACTATCGAGGTAGGTCTCAACATTTTTTCCACTTCAATCCAACCAGCAGTTACGACCGATTCGGAGAAATGCGGGAAAACGCGATTTTCGCGAAATATCAATACTCTGCGAGATTGTAACTTCTAGAAACAGAGCACATTTTTTGATGTTTTTGGAGTCATTTTGTATATAATTAAATTGTCTATAAGAGCCTGGCTCAAATTAGCGCCTAGTTTTAGCCGAGGTAGAAGTTTCAACTTTCAATTTTTCCAAGATTTGTAACTTTCACAGTGGATAACTCAGACAAAAAGTCGTCAGTTCAGATGTCTGAATATACCAAAATATTGGTAATTTAACCGTCCACTTTCCACTTATAATGTACCTATCGATTTTTCAACCGTTTCTGCGTTATTCAACAATATTAGTAGACTATAAACGAAAAAATCACATTTTTCAACTTTCAACGTTCATTTCATCTATTTAGTGCAAAAGAAACAAAGAATGAATTATATATTATTGATATACACATTATCAACTATCATTATGCTAAATTTGAGCAAAATCGGTACCAAAAAAGTTTTCACGAAAAGTCCAAGGGGTACCCCTGCGATTTTATTCAACCAATCAGTTAACGAATTTTTACTCCTCTCTCAATACAGATAAAAATCTGAAATTTTCAGGAAAGTTGTATCTTACCAAGATGTATTTTTATGATTTTTTTTATTTCTCGGAAAAATCTGCAAACGGTCCAAAAAAATCAGTTTTCGAATGCTCGAAAATTGGACTTTAACTGTGACTTTCGGGGTCAAAATCAATGTGAATCAATTGTTTTATTATGCAGGAGTCTTCATTTGAACGCCTTACACACGTACACAGCAAAAGATTTGGTGAAAAAAATTTACACAGAGCCACAGAAATTATTTTCCGTAAATCGAGTTTTTCACCGGCCGAATTTCGAGCTCCGCTGGCATTGGAAATTGAATTTTCGTTTTCAAGCGATTTTGAAAGCTTTTCTAATTGTAAATTTAACGCTGAATCCGAATTTGATTCGAAACGGCGGAAATTTGACGACAACTATAAGACTATAAGACTTACTCATTTCAGTATTACAGGTTATCATTTTTTTCAACTTTGAAAATCTGTTGCAAATACTTACAGAATTGTTCAAATTTGCTTTATTAATGATTACTACTGGAAATTAGACGTAGAATTCAAATTCAAAGTGAAAACAATCGAATTCTAAAAATTAATAAAATTTTTCGATTTTTTTTTTCGATTTTCACAGTTTTATAGTTTTAACTTTGCAATTTTTTTCGTCATGTTCGCGAATGTTGAAAAAATAGGTAATCAAATTGAGGGGATTCATTTTAGAATTTATTTTTAAAAAAGAGAGTGATTATTCTCCGTTTTCGAGATATATTTCTACTGTATGGTAAAAAAACGTCTTTTGAATTTTATTCGAGCGCTTTACAGCTCCGCGGGGACATAACATAAAAATATAATTAAATATAGGTACACCAAATTGTGGGAATTTGATAGCTCTTTCTCACCTTTGAGTAATATACCTATGTAAAAGTGGTCTGTTCGAAAGTTATTTGCAAAAAAAAACAGGCAAAAAGCGCAAAAATCCAGGTCATACAATTTTAAAGTGCAATAAAAGTTAATGAAGGCCTAATTAAAAAAATATGAATTTTCCCACCGATGAAGTTGTCTCTATTTAAGTTTATGATCGGTACTCTGATATGGCGTGTAGAGAAGAATTTTTAACGAAAAACGTGATACAGATTTTCACTTTTTGAGGTTTTCGAGAACGATTCGCAACCAGGTTGAGAAAAATATGACAATTCTTGTAGTTGAAAGTAATCAGCAGGAGCTTGCTATTTTTTTCCTTTTCAGAGTTTATTTATTTATTTTATTATTATTACTTTTCATATACTTTTTGTTTTTAGGCAAATAATGTTTAAAAAAAAATTTTTTTTTTCTTGCACGTAAAAGTAATGTGTTACGTTTAAAGCTGGTAGAATTTGAGACTATCATTACGTTTCCTATCTTTGTGAAATAGAATTTCTCAATTTCAGCGCGATTTAGTAAAAATTTTCTTGGTTTTTTTTCGCGATCATTATTTTCTCGGAATATTGACAACACTTAGAGTGAATACATGTTGCTAATTGATAAGAGGTGAAGCAAGGAATGTACATCTCGTTTACTGAGCCTTTTAGGTGTAGGAGAAACGACGGAAATGAGGGCGTTAAAGAAGAAGTAAAACCGAAGAAACTTCCCTCCGAGTTACGTTCAGCCGAGGTCTTTCTCAAAGATTTGTTTACATTTCAGCCTTCCTTCGTCCTTTAATATCTTCCACTTTCCTTTCTCCGTCTCTCTGAAACGCGGAACTGTATTAGCTTAATCGAATTTACGAATCGTTTTGCCTTAAGTGCTCCGATGAATTCGGAAAGGTAAACAATTTATAAGGAAAAGATCAATCGACTCCGATGCCGGATTTCACTTCAAAAAAAAAAAAAAAAAAAAAAAAAAAAAAAAAAAAAAAAAAAAAAAAAAAAAAAAAAAAAAAAAATGGAAACGTTTAGCTACTTCAGTTGAGATTTTTTTCTCAAGGCTGCCCTCGATGAGAAGAGGGAAATCGATGAAAAGAGCAAATTATCCACGCAGCGTAATTTAATGGACGGACTTTTACTTCTGAGTGAACTATTTACTGTTAAATGTGTTTAGAATGGGCCAAATTGCGTTAACCAGTGGAAAGTTGACAAAAATAGAGTTATTTGAGGGGACACCGTGTATAGGATCGATTTTCTAAAAAACCGGGTCACTAAGTTAAAATATTTTACGAAATCTAACAAAATCGTTCGTAAAACGACGTTCAAAGCGAGTTAATTTCCAGAAAGCAGCTGTATTATTAATCTTCTTCTTTATTACTGACCGTAATTATATAGAGAAATTAAATGTGGAATTTCTGAAGCGGTTTTTGTTCCAGTCTGATATTAGAGCTTAATTAGCGAAATTAACGCCTTCTTTGAAAAACGGGATCCTTTTGACTAAGGAATTAGCGCACGTAACAGAGTACTACATTCTTTTCCATCTCGGAAATATTCAACATCACAAGACTCCATTGACACATTTTCATTTCAACTTGGCCTGGTTAAAAAAAAATCTTCGCTTTCATTTCCTTCGCGTGTCTCAAGTTTTACTTTTCACGGGGAACACGTTCCATATCCAGATGTGAAAAAGCTCTTATCCTCTAGATTTAGGTTAGAACGAGCAAATTATTGTACAGTGGCTTTTGGTTTATTATTCAATAATAAACCATAGTAATCGCCCAAGAAAAAAATTTTTAACCCGCTCAAAATTTGATGTTTTACGTTTTTCCTCTCTTCAACGATACCGTAAGGCGAACAATTCAGATTTTAACTTGGTAATTGAGAAAAATAAAAATAGTTGCTACTGAGTTTTCTCCTTTAGTTACCGATCTGTTTTTCGGTGAGAACGTGCACAAATGTTCGGAATAAATACTATCACAAATGGATAGTCTTCTTTAATCATTATGTAAGCGACGGAACCATTGCACAATCATTTGCAGCGTTTTTGGTTTATTATTCCATAATAAACCATTGTAATCGCCCAGAAATTTTTTGGGTAATATCCTCTCAAAATTTGATGTTTTACGTTTCAAGGCACGTAGAAAACGAATATACAATTAAAAAAATTCTGTACGTCCGCCGTAAGCTGTCAAAAAGGTCAATACGAGTAGTAAAATATAATAATAGAAT